>PVJS01045015.1:0-16414 GCA_004027185.1 Glis glis
AGGAGGAGGAGGAAGAGGAGGTGGAGAAGAAGAGGAAGAAGAGAGCAGGACAGGGAAGAAGAGAGGAGAAGGAGGGAAAGGGGGATGAGAATTCTTTACTGTGGCCTCCCATGGTGCTGAGGGATTCCCATGAACTTCTATGGCACATACTCACCAGGAGACAGAAGTGCTAGAAGTAGGGCGAGTGCACACAGCATGCTGTCTTCTCTTGGTCTGAGAAGGAAAGGACGGAGGATAAGAGGAGCAGCAAGCCCTCTCAAAACTCTACTCCTACTCAAATAGGAAGTGTATTCTTACCAGGGTGAGTTAGAACTGATCCTCCCATCTGAGACACAGGCAGGGAGAAGTCACTGAGGATCTATCCTCTAAGACAGCCAGCCCAGCTGTTTCCCAGAAGGGAAGGTGGGGGGAGGTGCCTCTGCCTCTCTGCTTCTGCCCACTGCTGTAGCGCCCCCCTTTGGCAGCTGAGAGTAGGCCCTCTCCAGAGGAAGAGAAGCCAGGACGCAGCTCAGAACTGAAGCAGGTGGAGCAGGAACATGGTGGCAGGCAGGACCTGGGATGAGACTGGACTGTCCCCTCATGGAAACACGGAAACTTTGCTGCAGTCTAGATTTTCAGTAAGTTGATGCTGCTACCGTGGTCTTGTCCTGAGATGAAACTTTATTATTGCCCTGAATCATCTTTACTTACATCTGCAAGTAGATTTGGGGGCAGCCGCCGACAGCAAATCCATTAATCCTTGAATCCACTTTATTAAAAGAAACTTGGATTAATGATGTTGGCTACATTTGACATACCTCACTCTGTGTGTGTGTGTGTGTGTGTGTGTGTATGTGTGTGTGTGTACAAATCAATTTGTTAAAAAACTTTGTGTTCATTCTCAAGTACTATAAAAAGGCCCCTCAGGTCAGGTGGAAGTTTGAGTTAAAAAATACGTGATCCCATTCCATGAAGTATTTGGGGAACACGTAAACTAAAATATTACTCATTTATCTGAAATTCAAATGTACCTGGGTATCCTATACTTTATTTGGCAATTGTAACCTCAGAAAGTGTTCTGATATCTGCAATTGATTTGTATTGACTGGTGGAAAGATAAATGATCAAACAAGTATAGTAAAATAAGGATAAAATTTAAGCCATGCCTTTACAGACTTTCACCTACCACACCTATAAACATGCTTGGCTATATGTTTAAAAGATTCATTCCAAAATGTAAGGACAATGTCCCTCTCAGTCATTGTTTTGGCCTCTCCCAAGCAATTCATTTTCTGCTGCTGTGACAACTAGGGAATCAGAAAGGCAGGGATTTGGGTTGGTGTTCCATTGGCCTGAGGGATGAGCATTGGGCTGAGTTCTTCTTTAAAGGGTAGGGAGAAAAAAAGAACCAATGAAGGAAACAATTCAAATAATGCTATGGCCACATATGTATTGCTACGAACCTCACTAATATGTACGGGCAGGGATGGGTAGTAGGGTGGGATCTGAAGGGAAACACACCAAGTCCTGCGTGTACGTATATCTGTTTTACTTTGAACGTCAATATGATGTATAATTACAGTGTACCAATAAAAGTATTAAATGGAAAAAAACGAGTTCATTTGTAAAACTGTCAAGTTTTAAAAGTTGCCTCTGGGGGTTGCTAAGGTTGCTAAGGCATGATCTCAATATTGTGAAAACAGAAATAGAAGAAAAATAATTAAACATACATTGTTATGGACATATTAAGACCAGTAAGTGTAGAAGAAATATTAAAACTAGGAAATCACCATGATGTTACTCCCAGTGATATAACTGTGAATTGTCTCTAGATCACACATACTAGCTCTGTTTCCTTCTCTCCCCTTCTATTTCTCTATCTTCCCCATTGCACCCTCTCTCTCTCTCTCTCTTTATATATATACATATATATATATATATATATATATATATATATATACATATATATATATATATATCCCTCTTCCATCTCTATATCCAGATTCTTTCTTTTTATTTCCTATTGCTGTCCATTTTTTATATTTTTCTCCCTGTATCCCTTTACAGCTCATTCTCCTCTCTCTCTCTCTCTCTCTCTCTCTCTCTCATTTCTTATCATTCTCTATAGGTATCTCTGTATTTCTGTCTTTTCATGTCTGTTTATTTTTGTTTCTCTGCCTATTTTTGTGACCTTTCGCTGTGTCTCCTTTGTGTCTCTCATCTGTTTTACTTCCTATATTCATGAATGTTGATTTTTGCTGTCGTCGTTGTTTGCAGTCAGTGACCCTGTAAGGGGTGGCAGGTCTCTACCTGCCTCTGATGGACAGTTCCAATCACTTCCCTGTTCAAGCCTTTGCTGTGGTATTCAGCTCCGTCCTGCATGTGCGCCCCCTAGTGGCTTCCCTAGGACTTGAGTGGTGGTCTATTCCTACTTGAGGTGCAAAGCCTTTGGAAGGCTGTTTAGGGTGGCAACTGGGCATGCACAGCTAGGGCTGAATTCAGGAGTGCAAACACCATTGCGTGAGCTCTTTCTTACTCTCCTCCCTCTGCCATCTCTACAACACTTTCCAGTCTATGGGGGTCCTCCCTCCTCTCCTGTGGCCAGATGGCTAGGGCTTTATTCCTTGCTGTGCTGTGTTATCCCACAGCACTGTCTGCCTCCAGAGCCAAGTTAGGGAGAGGGCAGGGGGACAGAGGCCACCAGGATTCTTCCTGGGGCCCACAGGTTCCCTGTTCAGAGAACAGGACACTTCCCTCCGGAGTTTAAGCTCCAGGCCAGAGACCTCTGCAGCTCTAATTCCCAGAGAACTGGAGAGATAGAGAAAGACTGAAGAAGCTCACATCCCAAAGAGAAAGCCAGGGTGCTCCAACACACAGAGTTGCTTCTCTTTGAGACTCAGCTTTTCCATCTGTAATTGTCTAAATATCTTTCAGAGACTGAAGAAAGTTACATGTTTACATAAGCATTATAATGAACATGAAGTACAGATATTAGTACCTGGAACAAAGCAACATTTTATGATCTTTTCAACTTGGATTTTAATTTTTAGAGAAAATAACTGTTAAATAATAATTCATTTGCAAAAATGTTTGCATTCAGTAAGAGTAAAGAGACGAAAATAACTTATTTACAAAATCAGAAAATAAAAGTCTATGTTATGACTACAATATTTCCTTTCATTTTGTTTTTTCTGTCAATATAGACATTTATATATCTGAGGTAATGTACAATGATTAATACTTTGTGTGTTTTTGTTTGTAAGCATTTTAACTTTTATGAATAAATTCTCAAAATGTAATTTTTAAGGCTTTGTATTTCTACCATTTGAGGTCAACACAATTATTTTCATCTTGCCTTCTGTTTGTCATTGACTCTGTCACCATTTTTTCTAGGGATCATGTTGTAAAGCTGGTATGACGTTTTCTCATGAGGTTAGTTCCTCTGGTGATACCACATTACTAAGGTACACTGATGTTCAATACATTACATAAGAAAACCCATGCAAAGAATTTAGCAATTTTTCTTAGAAGATTAATCCAGTTTCCATGCATTTCTCTCTAAAAATTGTGGGATTCCCAGTACTTGGGAGGCTGAGACAGGAGGATTGCAGTTTCCAGGACAGCCTTAGCAATTTAGTGAGACCCTCTACAATTTAGTGAGACTTTGTTTCAAAATAAAAAATAAAATAGGGCTGGGGATGTAGCACAGAGGTAGAATGCCCCTAGATTCAATCCCCAGTACCACACGCACACATACAAAAAGAAAATTTGGCGATTCAAAAAATAATAACAATCTATAAGTAAAAACATATTTGAAAATTTAGGATGCTACTTTCCCAAGGTATGTCCTTCTGGTTTAAGAACGTTTAGAGAAAAGCTACATAACTAATCTTTCTCACTGGTCCAAACTGGCCATGGGACATCAGTAGACTTTCTCTACTTCTTATTTGGCAAAATTTTACTTGAATCTTCTGGCTCCATGAAGCCTTCCCAATGATCCATGCATTTCTGGCCTCTCAGGACACTTTTATATATCATTAAAGCAAGGAATCATTAATGACAGTCATACTTGCCTTTAATTCCCTTGTCTGCTAGTGATACCTGTGTGATCTTAGATGGTGAAGAGTCTTTTCTGAATTCCCAGTTCCAAATATATTAATGGGGTCATAATATCTAAGTCAGAAAAACCATGCAAAGGTGAAGACTGAGGCCTACTTTAGCCCCTTCCAGTTCCTCTCGGAAGCCCTGCAGGAAGCAGAGCAGAATGTGGCCTTCAAAGGCAAGCCTGAGATATATCTAGTTCTTCATTCTCTTCTTCATCCACCTTGGACAACATTTCTGTTGTCCAAGAGATTGTCCAGAGATTGCGAGTGGGGAAGTGCAGTGTTCAAGGTGATACTCAAAGGGCACACCTATGTTCTCCATTTTGATGCTCTTTTCCTTCTCAGTAAACAATTGCTTTTATGCCTTTATTTCCTTTTACAAAAATGTCCTCAGAACCCAGATGTCAGGAAAAAAAGATGATGGCATAATATAATTCTTTTCAGATGGTTTCTAAGTAAACACTCTATTTTTAAAATATTTATTAATGTGTTGTAATTGTACATGATATTGAGAGTATCTGTTGTATTTTCTTCCCTTTACCTCCCCTTCTCCCTCCTTCGATCTCCTTCCTCTACTACTTGTCTCCTCATTTTAACGAGATTCTTTTTCTTTCCTTTTTTCTCTCTGAGCCCACATATGAGAGAAAACATGTGACCTTTGATTTTCTGAGTCTGGCTGATCTCACTTAGCGTGATGTTCTCCAGTTCCATCCAATTTTCTGCAAATATCATTATTTTGTTCTTCTTTATGACTGAGGAAAACCCCATTGTGTATATAAACCATATTTTCTTTATCCATTCATCTGTTGGTGGACACCAAGATTGGTTCCATAACTTGGCTATTGTGAATTGTGCTGTCATAATCATGGGCATGCATGTATCACTACAGTATTCTGATTTTAATTCTTTGGGAAAAATACTGAGGAGTGGTATAGCTGGGTCATATTGATCTAGTTATGGGTGGTTTCATACTATGCCCTGTCCTGAAGCAAAGCAGGCATTATAACATTAAAACAGGCTGCTTCTTACTCTTCCCAGCCCGCTGTTTGGGTTTCTTCTGTCCTGGAGCCTGCTGGGTCGGCATGGCAACAAAGATAAGATGAAGGCCAACACTAAGAAAGTTACAAACCTTAAAACTTAGAAGGCCACGGGCCTGGGAAGAGCTGAAAAAAAAAAATTATCCTCTCACATAGATGCTGACAAAGCAGGTCTATTGGCCTGGGAACTTAGCAACGCAGATAAGGGAGACCAAATAGGACGAACCCTATTTAAGATCTGGGGGTCCAACAGAGCTTCAGCACTCTACTCCACTGCGTTCTCCTCAGAGGCGTGATGCTTCTCTCTCTCTCCCTCTTTCCCCCCCACCCTTGAGACATGGCACGTTACTCCTGCTTTTATAATAAATCTTTTTGCCTTGCACTAAATTCCAACTGCTTGTCCTGGCTCTTTATTTCCCCCGGCCCATGATATCTACCTGGGCTAAGGAAAAGAACTCACGGTGACCACCAAAACTGTAACAATATGGTGTTTCCGTTCCTCATCTTTCGAGGAACCTGCATACTAATTTCCATGGTGGTTGTACTAATTTACAATGTAAAAGTATTCCTTTTCTTCACATCTTTGCCAACATTTATTATTTGAAACACCCTCTTAAAACGTCAATTTAAATAAGTTCATGTGGTCCTGGGGAATGGAGCCTAGTGCTGCAGGGAAGAAAAGAGTACCATACAGTGGATGGTAAAATTCTTTGTTCTCTCCAAAATGTCTCAGTTAAAATCTTGTTTTGCTTATCACTCTGCAATCAAGGCAATAGAGTTTGCAACTAGCCAAAACTGGGTCTAAATCCTAGCTATCTTGTTACTTAATTTATCAAAGTATCAAATTTGTACTTTTAAAATTGAGATAATAACTGAGCTATCTCCTAGCATTGTTATTAGTATTAAATAGCATAAGGGATATAAAGTGCTTACAACTCTGTCACCTCAGATGTACTCAATGAACAATAGTTATTACTACTATGTACTGTTATCAGAACATTGTCTACATTATTCATCTTAATATGAGCTGGGGTCTTTGAAAGAATACTCTGTATCCTCAACTGTACACATAAACTAATTAAATTATCATGTTTTGTTTTGTTTGAGATAAGCAAAGAAAATAAGAAAAGTCAAAGAAATCTATGGACCAATGAGTGCAAATTTCGATTCTGTTGCTTTCTGACATACAACCATAGATTTTTGGTAGTTACTCTCTAACTTTAGAAGTTAAAAATAAGTAAATAAAGACACAAGGCCTCCAGAGGGAGTTGGGGTCTCCCTATTGATAGTTGAAATGGTGACATTCACTGCTGACCTTGGTAAACATGGTGGTACCTCACGGATACTGCCCCACATCCGCACACGTGCAGTCACTGCCTGTCATGTCATGTCCTTCCTCTGTGCAGTAAGACTGAGTCTGACGTGTCACTAAATAACTGAAGGAAAGTCATGTGCTGTAGCTAATCAAAAGACTTCTTAATATGTTGAAATAACACTCTGGTAGTAAGTGAGATCCCTTTTATTTCGATTCACAGGATGGAATTATTTTGTTTCATGACTCAGATTTGTTTTGCACTTCTTTTTTAACACCTATATTTCCTTTAAGCTTTTAAAATCATTCTCATATGTTCTTTGTACAATTTTTAAAAGTAAAACAAAATCCAGCATATCATAATGATTAATTGCTTTTTCCTTGGCTTACATTATGTATTTGACCTAAAGTGTTGGAATGAACAAAGGGGGAAGAGGAAGATTGTGAATACATGTAAAACGTCACTACGTATTTTGTATTATCTTTATCTTGAAATAATATATCTCTCCTAAGATAAGGTTTGGAAGTGTTCTAGGCGCTCTTATTGGGAACCCACAAAAGAACTAGGAAAACCTTGCCATCTTTTTCCTTGGTGTTTCGCTAATTTGAATTAAAATGACCTAAATTATATCATGAGCTGTTTTTCCAAACATGAGCATTCACCTTACTGATGCTCAGAGAGGCAGCATGCCTGTTGGTTTCACTGCATCATTCACTGGGTCATTAAAAACAAAACAGAACAAAACAGCTTAACGGCATGTAGTAATTAGGTTGTTGATTTTGGGGAAACTGAGCATTTGTGCAGATATCGTCTCCCACTTGTGCTTGTTCTAAGAGTGGGCCAGATGTGATGCTTGCTGGGAGGCTGGGGTCTATGCAGTAATGGCTCCTCACAGTGGAGGAAGCTCTCCAGGGTTGGTCCTGAGACTAGGGCCCCAGGAACTCAAGGGTGTTTTCTCAGTGACAGTATGCTGTCTCAGGACTGGAACGGTATACAAGCTGAGCCAACAAATAATGCCCAAGCCAGATGTCAGGGTGTAAATTTATCCTGATTTCACTACTACCCCAGGCATGCTGGCTTGAGGCAAAAGGGTTCAGCCAATTTTCTTAGGAAGAATCCAAGGCTGGCTTGGAAGTTGACTATCTTAGCACAGACCAATGGAGATGCTGTATATGAGGTCAGACTGTGAAAGTCTGATGAGATTGTATCATCAGTAGTTATATTTCCCCCTGGGACTAGGAAGATTGAGTCTGGGCCTTGGGCAGCCACTCTGCTCTGTGGTGGGTGGGGTGGGGTGGGGATATTTGTTTTCTATGCTCACATTGGTAAACAACCCTCTTCTGACTAACCCCAATCACTTATTTATATGATGTTAGTGTCCTCTATTATTGCTTAGGTTGAATCTGAACTCATTTTGTGCCTGTAGAGGGACTATCAGACTCAGTGTATGATGTTCAATTACACAGTTGAACTCAGGGCCTCTGCGTCTCTGTGTTCCTGGAGCACGTTGCTGTGTCCCATCTCTACATGTACCTGGGCTAATGGCTTCATGGACATTGGTCTTGGGCCACTCTGTCTACACGGAGAAAACAAAACCAAAAAGTACTAGAATCTATAAATCAAGTATCTGGGTAAAGCACAGACCCTTGGTAGAATATTAAGAATTATCTTGTGCTGCAAACTTCTTTGCTCTTTCCTTGAGGACAGCTTCAGGGGAGTGACAAGGGACAGTGAACAGTTCTGGGCCTCAGATTCCCAACTCCCGCAGCAGCTCATGTGCTCTGTGTTCTGGGTGTGCCCACTCAGCCCGCACGGGGAGGCAGCTCCACTCAGCCTCACAGGTAAGGGTGGATCTGTTCTTCCCATTAGCTGTGGCCTTTTGACAGTGAGAGAAGTTGTTTGTGGCTTAACTGCCCTCACCTCTCTGCTCACACCCTGGTCTCCCCTTGTGCTGCCCCAACCAGTTGGGGCTGGCTCAACTGTGAGCATTTTCTAGGAATCAACCACATTTGACAGAGCACGTAAACAAAGGAAGCCTGAGGAAATAAAATGCCATCAGCCACAGCAGCTCATGTCTGCCACCCACTCTGTGTCCCCCATCACAGCGCTCTCCCTCTCTAAGCTGCTGAAGCTCTGGGCTGCGCAGGAGGCCTGGGGGAAGGAAGGTGCTGAGTGGTTTGAAACCATAGAAGACATTGTGCCTAGCAGTGATACCAGCCCCACAAAACCCTAGTGAGATGAAAGATTCCTGTATTGGTGTTCGTGTACTTTCTCAGTGCAGAAGTAGTTCCCCATCTCTCTGTAGAGGGCCAGCAAGTTCACCTAAAGAAGTCTGCTCAACTCATGAGCATCGAGGAGTAGATCTCAATGAAATTTAATCTTTCTTGAGTCTGGTTGTTCTTCTTTTCTTTCCAAATGGGAGCCTCCACCTGGTTTTCAATGAATGTGTTTCACAGAAAGTGAAAATGATTGTAAACAGACAAAACCTTTCCAATGTTAAATGAGACATTGTTTTATTTTGAATACATTGAGGTTTTTAACTTTAAAAGATTTGTTAAATAAAATAGAAAAACACACACTTATTTTCACCCACCTGCAATACATTGAGCATTTTGTTTTCTATCTTTTCTTGCAGAAATGCAGAGACACACAGCAAACAAGTGTCATACTTGTTAGTTTTATTACTCAATATAAAAAATGGTCAAAAGGGCCAGGCGTGGTGGCACACGCTTGTAATCCCAGTACTTTGGGAGGCGGAGACCGGAGGATCTGGGTTCGCGGCCAGCCTCAGTTCTCGCTCTCTCTCTCTCTCTCTCTCTCTCTTCCTCTCTCTCTCTCTCTCTCTCTCTCTATCTCTCTTTCTCTCTCTACCTAGTGAGGCCCTTCGCAACTTCATGAGACCCGGTTTCAAAATAAAAAGTATAAAAAAATATAGGGTCGGGGGTGTAGTGTGGAGGTAGAACGCCCCTGGGTTCAATCCCCGGTACCGCAAAAAAAAAAAAATGGTCAAAGGACACGAAGTCATATTGCAAAGAAATAAAATAGACCTTAAACACATGAAAAGATGTTTATCTTCATTCATAATAAAAGTAAGTTAAAACCCCAGTGAATTCCTATTTTTCACCAGATTAGCAAAACATTGACATTTGATAGCCGACTCCACTGCATTCTCATTAATGCTGGTAGAAGAGTTACATGGAGCTATCTATGGAGGGTAAGTTGACATTGCCTATCAAAATTTCCAATGTACATGTGCAAACTGGCATCAAATTCATCATTGTTTCATCATTTTTATAGTAGCAAAACAATGGAAATAAACCAAGCACATATTAGAGGGAACAGATAAAATACAATATTTTATGTTCACCAGTGAAATACCTTGTAGCTGTCTAAATGTGCCTATAATCTGATACAGAAAGAGGCCTAGGATTTATAAATGAAAACAGAAGTGAAGAATAATGTGTACTGTATACTATTCTTGTATAAAAATTGGAAATGGGAATATATATGCATATATATTCATACATACATATATGAAAATCAGACTTGATTTTTGAACCATATGAATGTATTATTTAACATTTTAATAGGTTCACGCTATGCATATCATTTTTCAGCACCATGCCCTATTTATTTTCAGTTTCTTTAAGCTATTTACACTTATTTTGATAATGCATATTAATCTATCTTGTGACATCCTTCCTTTTATTAATTTCTTATTGAACATTGGCTCAATTTGGGGCTGCTCTATGTAAGGCTATAGTGAATGAACATCCTTGTCCATGATTTTAGTACATATATTTTGTTTCCTGAGCAAATTGATGGATCAAATGGTAAGATCACTTTCCAGGCAAGGCATGTTCCATGCCTAGGTCTGTCCTCTGTCTGTGAGGCTCCTCATGGCTTGCCATCTGACACATCCATGCCAGGGTTCAAGAGCTACTTCGGTCTCTTGCTGGCCTCAACCCTGGATGTGCATTAGCATTACTGAACAAATGTTTTAAGTCCCCAAACCTGAGCTATGATAAGGTCCATGCCTCAGTGACTCTCAAGGGCTCCCAGGAGAAGAGGAAGAGCCACTGGTAGAAAGGACAGAGCAGCAGGTCTTGTTAGACAGATGTGAAATCATGTGGACTCTGGGGCTGACTCCATGTATAATATTGGGCATATTTAACATGTGGCTTACTATATATTTATCATTGGGCATATTTAACTTGGGGGCTTACTCTATGTTTAGCATTGGACATATTTAATATTGGGACCTGACAGGCATGGTAGTGCATGCCTGTAATCTCAGTACTTAGGAGGCTGAGACAGGAAGATTGCAGGTTCAAGGCCAGCCTCAGTAACTTAGCAAGACTGTGACTTAGTGACTTAGTGACTTAGTGAAAACATGCTTCAAACTAAAAAATAAAGTAGGGTTGGCACGGGGTTGGGGGGGACGTCTAACTCAATGGTAGAACACCCCTGAGTTCACTACCTAGTACCAATAAAAAAAATTGGAACCTAGTCCATGTTTAACTTTGGGACTCTGAGACTGATTTTCTTAGTGAAATGAACATAATGTCTGTACTGTGCTACAGTTGACACCATTAGAAAGAACTCAATCTTCCTGGCAGGATTCCAGATGCTGACTAAGTGGTAGGGATTTGCTATTATTCAAAACAACAAGCAAGCAACAAACACTATAACCTAACAGAACAAGATGGAAAGTGTGCATCCAGTCATATAAATTTTCATGGATCATGGAAATGTTAAGTTTCTAGTTTTTTGACTGAACTATATAATTTTGGTGTACTGTCTCTGGTTATCTCTTATTATTCAAAATTTCTAGTTGACTGTAATAAAGAACTTTGATTGATGTGATGGGCAAAATTTTTCACTGTGGCCTGCATGAGAGACAAAAAGCTTAAAAAAATGAGTCTATTGGGAAAAGGATTCCCAAACAGTAAAGAGAATGCATAATGGGGAAAATTTTGAGAATCATTGCCCTGAAATTTCCATATTTTTTATAGTAGAGAACATACAGAGTTTCCTTTTTTGTTGTTTTTGTTTTGTTTTGTTTATATACTTTTATTGGTACGTTCTAATTATCATTATGATGTATATATATATTACATTTTAATCATATATTACAATGCATGAATATTATAGTGAGGTTCAAGGTTATGCAAACCCACACACACACACAGCACTTGGTGTGTTTCCCTCCGTATCCCACCCTGCTCCCCCCCTTCCTCCCCATACATGCTCGTGGGATTGGTAGTGATACCTTCATATATGGACATAACATTTGAGCTGTTTCCTCAATCAATCTTTCTTTTCCCTCTCCCCACCTCCCTCCCCCAATCCCCTTCCACTATTCTAGTGATCTCTCTCCTCATCCATCTGAAGTCCCTTTTGTTTCCTATTTTCTCTCTAGCTTCTACATATGAGAGAAAACATATGACTCTCGGACTTTCTGAGACTGACTGATCCCACTTACCATAATATTCTCTAGTGACATCAATTTTCCTTCAAATTACATAATCTTTTCTTCTTTATGGCTGAGTAAAATTCCATTGTGTGTCTTTATTTATTTATTCATCTGTTGATAAACACCGAGGTTAGGTATACAAATAGCCAAGAAATATATGAAAAAATATTCAACATCATTAGCAATCAGGGAGATGCAAATCAAAACTACCTTGAGATTCCATCTATCCCCAATTAGAATGGCAGTCATCAAGAAGTCAAACAGTAAAATAATGGCGAGGATGTGGAGAAATAGGAACTCTTATGCACTGTTGGTGGGATTGCAAATTAGTACAACCACTATGGAGATCAGTTTGGAGATCCCTCAAAAGACTAGGAATGGAACCACCAAATGGAGCTTTCTAAATTTTTTTAATAGTTCAGAAGTGTCTGGAGCTCTAGCTCTATAATGACAATTGAGATGTGACTGTCTTCACATGGGATTGTACAAACCTTGGCCTCATTTTCCCATCGAACACCTCCGGACGCAGCCTGATGTTCTGGTGTTTATTTCATTCAGCCATGTGCCATGGACTTGAGTTGCAGAAATCCTGTTGGTGCATGGAAGGTCAGTGTGTAAAAGTCTTCCCTGCATGAAAAATTGTGGACAGGTTGACCTCTAGGCCCCTAAGAGTAAGAACAGCACAGGAGCCAGGAAAAGAAATATAGGCAGGTAACGAGGCCATTCTCTTCACAGCTATTAGTCTAACAATGAGAGAGATTATCCTGAAAGGTAACTTGCTTCTATTCCAAGAGCAAATAATGTAGAAGGAAGAGCAGAGCCTTTGAAGCCAGTCTGCTTAGGTTCAAATCTCATGTTTATTAGCTTTAATGCTTTTATGAAAAAGAAATGATAAATGTATGAGGAGATATGCTTAGCATGATTTAAACATTGCACAATGCATACATGCCTCAGATAATCAAATGGGATTCCATAAATAAATATGAACAAATTTTTATGGGTCATCAAAAAAAACAAAAAAAAGAAAGAAATAGCTAGTTAGAGCCAGAGTAAGTAGTCAGAGACCTACTAGTTATGAAGTGTGACTCCTTGTCCAGTATGCCTCTCATGGAACCACTTGGCTCCTCTACATGGGACAATTATGCTGTGGTGAAAAGCACTGGCTGAGAAAGGATGCATAGCCTACCTCCTGCCTCAGAAACACACCCGGCCACCTCAGAATGTTCTGGAAGGTGACCACAAAAAAGTATGTGGTGATTCCAAAAAAGTGTCATGATTCCAGAGTAGGTCATAATTTTATCCAAAGAAGAAAGACAGATGGAGACTCAGTGGTAAACCAGTAGCCTGATGTACATATGAAGAGAAAACACTAATGTGTTCACAAGTCATTAAGGAAATTCTCTCTGACTTATTAGAGGATGCCTTCAGTAAAGAAGCGATGGGTATGTTCATTTTTGTTTTATTTTTCCTGATTGAAAGTGAGTGAAAAGACTCATGATATTGGTTGAATAGTACACACACACACACACACACACACACACACACACACATACATACACATACAAACTGGGCTCGGAGATACATGCCTTTAGATTATGAAAATTACTAAAAATAGTGATTTTGAGTATGGGGGTATAGCGCAGCAGTATTGTGCATGCTTAACAAGCTTGAGGCCCTGGGTAGACCCCCTGCACACCAAATAAAATGACCATGAGTAGGTAACTTAAATTTTCTAATCTATAACCTGTCGAGCATAGTTGCACCTACCTTGAAGGTCTAGAGGTTTCACAGTATTACCTGGTGAATGGTAGAATGTAAGTCTCGATTCTATCCCAACCATCCTCTCTGCAGAGAACAGAGATCATTCTTGGTGTTTTTGCATGTATGTGAGTGTGGTATCCACTATTTCTAATGTAGAACCCAGCACATACCAACACTGTTGAGGACTTGCCTGTATCAAGTATTATTAACTCTCCTAATCTACACAGGCTCAGGAGTCAGGGTATTCTAATTTCATTTTATAAGAGGAAATTATGGCACAGATTGTTCATGTATCTGACTTCACACAGCTAATAAATTCCAGACCCAGACTGAAACCAGGGCCTCTGGGTACAACATCTACATGCAGTCTCTCTCATGCAGCCTCTACAGTTGAGTGCAGGTTGCATGGGGCTACTGTGAGGACCAGGAGACATGATGCTTGTGAAACTTTAGTACAGAGCTGAGCACACACAGTAAAAGTCACATTGATGTTTTGTTTTCATTGGAATGTCTCAATCCAAATGAACCTGAATCTGTTGACCTTTAAAAGATCAAGAGCATGGGTACCTTCATTTGCCTGTGCCTCCTCCTGGAGCCAGTGCCCCAAGGAAAGTCCCATAATCACCATCTCAGGGACAGAACTGGAAGTGTGGTGCGGGACCCTTGTTAACAACCAACGCTGGGAGTCATGGCTCGGTTGTCATTCCATTTCTCTTAGCCTCATCAAATTAAAATATGTATGGACAAAAGTAGACTTTTGAGTTTAAAAATATTGTGTCCACTGTGAAAAAGAAAGAACAGAATGCAAGTAGCAAGGAAAGCAGCTTCAGGGTATGTGGAATAGAGGGCTTCTGGGGGCCTCTGGTTGGTTAAAGGGCACTAAGGGCTGTGACGAGACACTGCATGCCATCTGTCCCCACCAAGGCTGTGATGATGTGGGCTGGCTGGAGGGGCCAATGCGGATCACGGAGACAGTGGGGCTAGGGCTGCCATGGGTGATTCTTTGTTCTTATAGCAGGAAATGTGTCCAATTTTCCCACTGGTTTGAAAACCCTTCTGCAGTAATGATAGAATAATACACCAGGGAACTAAAGGAGCCTGAACTCAGAAAGCACGCCCAGTTAGGTGCTTGGCAGATACTGTTTGGGACAATAAACAATGAAAACAAGAAGACCCTATGACACCAACATCTGTTAGGAACTCTTCCCATTGCCATGGACAGCCATTCTTCTCAACAGACAGAAGGAGGAAGTAGGTGTAGTAGGGGAGGTGTTCATGAGCTCCCATGAAATTAGAGTACCTGATCTTCTCACCACATAGGACACCTTGTGGGGGAGGGGACCACAAATGTTTATTTCTGATGACTTATATTGATGTGAAACCACCCCACCAACCCCCAAATGTCAACATCTACACTCCCACCGGAAGCACTCCCACCAAGCCCCTGAGCAAAGTTCAGTTTGCAAGTCAATCTGTTAACAACCTCTGCTTGCACTCACTGGGAACTTTCCTAAAGCTAGAAAGTATGGCTGAATTTTTAATGGATGAGTCCAATGGAGGACAAAAGTACGTGATAACTAGTTTATAGATTTTCATCAGCCCCAGCATGTCTCCGAGTAATAGAGATAATAGTCATAAACCCATAACCAAATGCCAAGCAGCATTCCAAATGTTTTGCATATAAAGCTTTAATCTTAGCCGGGCGTGGTGGTGCATGCCTGAAATCCCAGTACTTGGGATGCTGAGACAGGAAGATCATAGGTTTGCAGCCAGCCTCAGCAACTTAGTGAGGCTCTTCACAACTTAGTGAGACCCTGTTTCAAACTAAAAAAAAAAAAATAGGGCTGGTGGTGTAGCTCAGAAATTATGCCCCTATATTCAGTCTCCAGTACCACAAAAACCAAACAAAATCTTTAATCTTATTTAATTTTTATGATGACCTATGAGAGAGAGGGATTATTTCCATTCCCATTTTGCAAACAAACTAAGGACATTGTAAGAATTAAAATGCCTTATGTCATGCATTTAATAAGCGGCAATTGTATATTTTGACCCCAGTAACATGATTTTATAGAACATATAATCTACTCTGTTATTCTGCATCTCCAAGAACAATAAACACCCCATAGATGAGAAGGTTAAGCATAAATAAAAAGTTGAGTTGTTGATTTAGAAGCACCTAAAACAGTACATACTATGTGTGCAATGAGATCTCTAGGAAAGCAACAATGTGTTGAAATTTGGTGGTGCTCACAGCAGAGTTGGTGGGAGATTATTGAATTGAAATACAAAAGGGACAAAGGAGGAGAAACCCCAGTGGAGTGACGGAGTGGGTCTAGGGGAGGGAGGTGAGTTGGGGAAGGGAGATTTGATGAAGGAAACACTTCAACTGACATGATGAACATATACAAAATTTTCAATGCCGCTCTCAATATCATGTATGGGGGAAGGGGGGAGCTCACCAAGTATTGTGTGCATGTATGTCTCTATCACTCTGAACTTCATTATGATGTATGATTACAAAGCACCAATAAAATTAAATTTAAGCCGGGCGTGGTGGCGCACGCTTGCAATCCCAGTACTTTGGGAGGCGGAGACCGGAGGATCTGGGTTCGCGGCCAGCCTCAGCTCGCGCACACGCATGAGGGCGCGCGCACGCTCTCTCTCTCTCTCTCTCCCTGTCTCTCTCTCTCTCTCTCTCTCTCTCTGTCTCTCTCTCTCTCTCTCTCTCTCTCTACTTAGTGA
>PVJS01045016.1:0-16417 GCA_004027185.1 Glis glis
TGTGTGTGTGTGTGTGTGTGTGTGTGATTGTTTGGTTGGGGAGGGCGGACACCTCTCCCCAGCCTTATTAATAGTATCTGGCAGTGATTTCCTTAAAAACCTCAACGGTTCAGATGGCATGCTGCTAGAAAAGTCATGGGCAGGGCATTAGATGTCAGTCAGGTCACCTGGATTCCAAGTCCTGGTTCTGCTATTTATCTGGGCAAGTATCTTAATTCCTCTATGTTTCTTTACCATCTATACACATGAGCCAAATGGAAGAGACTGCTAGTTGCCTAACGAGTATCTGTTCTGACCCTCTTTCTTACTGAGATTGGATTTTATTCTGGCATGGATGTGAACAGCTAAAAGACTACATTTCCCAGTTACCCTTGCATCTGAGTACGGCCATGTGAATGAGATATAAGGCAGAGTGGCAGGTGGGACTTCTGGAGTGCTCTTTCTAAGGGGGCAATAATTAGGGAGGACCATCTTCCTTCCCCATGCCTGGGTGATGTAGACCTGAGGTGATTAATTCTTGCTGGTAGAAGGAGTAGGGGAAGGCCCTGATTGGTTCTGCACTGTAGACCCTGAGTCTCATGCTTGCTCAACTCAACTCTCTCTCCAGCTTAGACGGAAGTGAGAGAGGGGTATGTCTGTTGTCAGGCAACAAACACTTTTTGCAGTAAATGAAGCCGGAATCCCTGGGTTCTTTAAGGGTTTTCACATAATCTTAAGGGACTAGGGAGTCGTGACCATATCCAGTGATGGTATCTTTGTGACTCTGAGGAATCTGTGGGTGCTTTTGTGGAGGTGGATGTTAATCAGGTAAATGTGCCCGTCAGCAGACTCTGTTTGTAAGACACAGTGAGATCATACTGTCTGAAGTTGGGCTGCCCCAGTCATGTGGGAATAAATAGGGAGGTGAGTATTCTGTGTGGCCAATGAGCATGTGCCTGCCTGCAGGGCTATGCCGTTCCAGTGGGCTCCATTTACATAGACTTCCATGGAGTTCAGGATACAGTGGCCTTGCACACGTGACCTGGCACTGGCATGAGTTTGAGGTTACAGGGCTCTTCTCGGGGTGTCTTTAGGTCCCCTCAGGAGCCTAGGGTGACTCTTCATGTGGGCAGGTTCTCACCTAGTGACAGACCTGCTGTCTGTATGTCTGCTGTGGTCATAGTGATTACAGAAGGTCTTTAGGGGGATATGGGGGTGAGGTTTCCTGTAGTCCTGTGAGAGGACTTCTCTCTCTGCCAGACTTGGTCTGCTGGGGGGGGGGGGACAGAAGGTGTCTTGAAGAGCCAGAGAATTGGGTAGGATCAAGACAGGCCAACTCAACACCCCCTTTCTCTGTGAATGGAATATACTGCTGAAGGACCCCGGGACTGAGGCTATGGAGGTGTCTGCTCTTATTAACCTATTTTCTTCCAGCAACCATCTGACTTCAATATGACTGCAATAACCCAGAAAATTCAACAAGATGCTCTGAGGCCTAGGTGCCTTGGAAGAGCACTGTACAATCCCAAGACCACCTACAGGTGAGCTTTTCCCCTGAGCATCAGGGAAGAGTGTTCCTAGCTAGACTCCGAGGAAAGAACCACTGAAGGGCCACATATGAGCTGCTGTCCTCCGAGTCTTCTGGATTGCCACAGTGCTCAGAATCTAGTCATTTCCTGTGATGCTTATCACAGAGGAAAAATTCCTACCTTTGTTATTATCAAATGATTTCTTTCTACCCCGACCACTTCAGATGTGATGATTCATAGCATCTTAGGATGAAAGCCGAAGTCTAGATAGCTGGACTTTTCTCTTCATCCTGAAATCTGGGAGGAACTGGCCACTAGAGGCTTGGTTTAATGAGCAACAGCCCCGTATCACAGACACCGTCCTTGTTAGCAGGTTCAGGAGGATGCAGACACCTCCTCCATCCTCCAGTCTCCCCTTCTTGCCTGACAGAGGTGCCAAGGGAGGAATGCTAAAATGCACTGCCTGCAGTGTTGAGGTCATGGGGCCAGGCACCAAGGCCTAGGTGTGGAACATCCTGGAGATCTGCCTCATTTTATGGCCGAGACTCAGGGGAACTTGCAAATTGAAGGGTTTCATCTATTAGCTGTCACAGCTGGACTTCTGGGCAAGGCTGACTGGCTGAGAAATGGAGCCTGGAATCTGCAGGAGGAATGGGTCAAGGGGAGCTCTGGGCCGTGGACTGGACATTAGAATGTGAGGGGGCCATTTGTTTAGCTAATTTTATTCATTCATTAATTGAATGATGGTTCTATAACAGGCAGAATGGCAGGGACTGGAGATTTAGGGGTGAACCTGAAATTCTCCCCCTTGTCTTACTGGCTCACAGCCTCATCACAAGAAAGGCAAACAAGCTGTGATCGTGGCCGGGCATGGTGGTACACGCCTGTAATCTCAGTACTTGGGAGCCTGTAACAGAAGGATCACGGGTTCAAGGCCAGCCTCAGCAACTTTGTGTGCTCACAACAACTTAGTAAGACCCTGTTTCCAAATAAAAAAATAAATAAGATTGGGTGTGTAGCTTGGAAATAGAATGCCCCTGGGTTCAATCCCCAGCACTACAAAAAGCAAACAACAAAAACAAGAAACCTATAAGACTCAATCACTATCTGGAGCACGAAAGGGAGGGAAGGGGGAGGGAATAGGGTGGGATTGGAGGGAGGGCTAAATGTGCAATGTGTGCATGTATGGTGTTCATACCCTGACATATATCAAAATGTATAATTACAATTTACAATGTACCAATAAATGAACATAAAATGTTAAAAAAAAAGAATCTGTGAATGCAGTATAAGCATTCAAACAACTGTCTTAGATTGGGAACCCTAGAAGCAGAGCCTAAGATAGGGGTGCAGGTCAATATGATATTTTGAGAGAAGAAGCTGCAAAAGAGGGAAAGAAGTGGAAGGGGTTGAGTGAGAATGAGTTCAGTTCGGTCTACCTTGACCTGATCCATAAGCTACAAGCTCTAGACCAGGCCGTGCAGCAGAACTTTCTGTGATGATGGGAATGCCCTGTGTTTGCACTGTCCAACAGGAGAACAACTAGTCACGTGCGGCCACTGGGCACTCAAAATGTGGTTAGTGTGTCTAAGAACCAAACTTTTGATTCTATTTATTTATTTATCTGTGGTACTGGAGATTGAACCAAGGCATTCTACTTCTGAGCTACACCCCCAGCCCTATTTTATTATTTTTTATTTCCAAACAGGGTCTCTAAATTGCTGGGAGCTTTGTTAAGTTGCTGAGGCTGACCTTGAACCTGCAATCCTCCTGTCTCAGCCTCCAAAGTACTGGATTATAGGCATGTATCGCCATGCCCAGATCTATTTAGTTTTAATAAGTACAAATACTTGCATATGGTTTGTGACCACCATATTGGGCAGCACAACTATAGAGGAGGGCTGGCAAACTTCCTTCATGAAAGGCTGATAGGAAATACTCAAGTCTTGCAGAGCGTACAGCCTCTACTACAGCTACTCAGATGCTGTTGTAACTGGAAGGCAGCCATTGACATTTCAGAAGGAAATGGGTATCACTGTGGTCCAATAACTATATAAAAACAAATGAAGGCCAGATTTGGCCCATGGGCCATAATCAAACTGCAGAGTTGCCTGCCCTCTCCTTGTGCATCCAGTAAGGAGCCAGCCTTGCATAGCCCGAGCCAGTCTGCCATTGGTCGTGGGCCACTAGAGAAGAGTGGTACTTTCTGGGCATGGCAAATCCTATTAACCACGGGGCATTGCCTGGAGGGAGGGAGGGGTCATGGTAAGGTGCTGCGATTCCTTATGCACCTGGAGTCACAGCCACTGGGGATGGATATAGTGACCAAGTAAGTAGAACCTAGGAGGTTCATTCAGTTCTTAAAGTAGCTCCACAAGGAAAATAAGTCAGGCATTCCAACACATCCCTGTAGAATTCACTGGTTTTCACCTCTTCTAGTTAGCTTAGATCTCAATTACCAAAATATTTATATTCTCTCTCATGCACGCACACACATGCACACACATGCACACACATACACCATCTCAAACACATGGGTGATGCTACCAAGAGACAGTCGTGTACTTTTTTTCTTCCAGGTAACTTGGCTTTGCTCCCAGAGACCCCAGTGACTTGATCTGTCTTTGTTCTAGCTGCTTCGACGTACTCTGACTCCCTGTGGTATTTTTCAACTCAGATTTCTTGATAGGAAGTTCATCTCTCTGTGTCTTATTTTGAGCTCCCTTAAAGGTAGCTTCTGATTTGAGTACAGGTAGTTCCCCTAGGAGGTGATCTCACAAAACACCTTGAAGAAACACAGAAGGAGACAGGGACAGAATAAAGGCGGTGCCAATGGGGTGGCTACCACTGTGCTTGTCCCACTGGAGACCCTGTGGGATACACATTTTATTTATGTATGTATTTATGTATGTATGTATGTATGTATGTATGTATTTTGTGGTACTAGGGATGAAGCCCAGGGGCATTCTACCTCTGAGCTCTTCACCCCCAGGCTGATTTTTATTTTTTATTTTAAAACATGGTGGATGCCAGACGGGGTGGCACATGCTTGACATCCCAGTACTTGGGAGGCTGAGACAGGAGGATCGCAGGTTCGCGGCCAGTCTCAGCTACTTAGTGAGGCCCTCTGCAACTTAGTGAGACTCTGTTTCAAAATAAAGAATAAAAAATAGGGCTGGGCATGTAGCTCAGAGGTAGAATGTCCCTGGGTTCCATCCCTGGTACCACACACACACACACACACACACACACACACACACACACACAAATTAAAACATGGTCTCACTAAGTTGCAGAGGGTCTCACTAAGTTTCTGACACTGGCCTTGAACGAACCTGAAATCCTCCTATCTCAGCCTCCCAAGTACTGGGATTACAGGTGTGTACCACCACAACCAGCATTGGATACTCATTGTAGACAACTGGGGTATTTACCTACTCATTCCAGTCCCACAATGGATGAGGATTTCTCTCAGACAATTAGCTTCCTAATACTTCCACAAGATTCAGGGTCACGCATGTTCCTTCAGGGACAGACTCTTCCCCCAGACAGAGACCAATGGAGCAGGCAGTCTGTGACCTCTGTGCTTGAGTAGGACCCTGACAGCCTTTATCACACACTCCTTTCTTGACTTACCAGTAGTCCTTCAAATATGAACTTTTTAAAGGCCGGGCGTGGTGGCGCACGCTTGTAATCCCAGTACTTTGGGAGGCGGAGACTGGAGGATCCGGGTTCGCGGCCAGCCTCAGCGCTCTCTCTCTCTCTCTTTCTCTCTCCTTAGTGAGGCCCTCCACAACTTCGTGAGACCCGATTTCAAAATAAAAGATAAAAAATAGGGCCGGGGGTGTAGCGCGGAGGTAGAACGCCCCTGCGTTCAATCCCTGGTACCACAAAAAAAAAAAAAATATGAACTTCTTAGGTTTAAGGGATTTGTTGCCACTGTCTACGGTGCAATAGATTCTACTTGACAGGTTGTGTGGTCAGGGAGAAGTTACGGACGTATTAACGTGGGTGAGGCACAAAGGAAACCAGGAAACCACCCATCGTGTGGGCCTCAGCTGATACTTCAGGTCACTCACCCAAGCTCTGCGCTCCTGTGTCTCCCTTTCCTCCTCTGTGTAAGGGAGGCGATGTCAAGGCTGTGGCTGTCCCTCAGAGGAGGAAATGGATGTGCACACACTTAGTAATCTGTGATGCACATACGGATGTGAGTTATCGATTAGGGCTAAGTGCTGTGATTAAGGCAGTAAATGAATCTGGGATCGTTATCCCAGGTCTTTAATGTGTATGAAACCAGAGCTCCCCACCCATCGCCCCCTCCACATGTTCCCTGGCTGCTCTTGGGGGGACACCAAAGACCACTTTGCTGAGTCTTTGAGCTCAAAGATTCATGACCAGAGGGGAGGCAAACCAGGACCATGGCTAGCCATGCAAGACAGATTAGTCCCCACTCCCTCCCACCAACCCGTCCCCAAACCTGCGCCCAAAGGCACCCTGTGTGGGTAAGAGCCTGGCCTGGTGATGACGAGTGTTTAGACTAGAGAGGGGAGCATGCATATCATCAAAGGGAGACTTGTGCCCTCCTCTGGGGATGAGAAGAGCAGGGCCTGGGTTTGGGGGCTGTGATGCCAAATTGGGAGGGGACCTGAATGTCATATTCAGGCATTTCATCGTAGGGACACATTGCAGGGATTTAACTCCAATTAAATGAGCCTTTGGGAAACATTCCAATGTCTCAATGTGTACTTTGGGAACATTTTCTAGTTTGAGTTGTAAGGTGGATTAGAAAGGCTCAGTGTAGAAGCTGCAAGGGCCCAAGAGGAGGCCGTCACAAAGTCCAAATGTCAGAGACCACGAGGCCCGGGCAAAGCGAGCCTGTGCATATCTTTAACGTGCTCATCCAGTTGAAGTCTCAGTAGTGAGTTCTTGGAGCTTTATGGAGACGCAGTGAGGGTACAGAGTCAGGGCCCCAGCTGGTGTCCTGGGGAATTCCTCCATTGCATCATGCAGGACGTTCACCGTTGGAGTTGTCACTTAAATCTGTTGATCCTGTGTCAACATGAAGCTTCCTGTCCTGAGGTGTCCCTAATCCCAGAGTACCTCATCAGTGAATGAGATGGAGCATAAGCTCAGAGAGCCCAGCAGCCAGCCCTTGGTTACCAATGCTTGGTCTGGTCCAAAAGGGAAGTCCAAGGAGGCATCGTGCCGGGTGACAGCAGCAGGCTGCTGGTCTGGCGACAGAGCAGCCAGGTCCACAGAGCTGTCTCCTGATATGCACAAGTCATGCACAAGTCAGTCATGCGCCGTGGTTGGGGCGGGGGCTCTGAGGCCAAGCTGTCCAGCTTCAAGCCTCATCTCTGTTACTTACTAGACATGTGAGTTGGGGCAAGGTATTTAAATTCTTTGTGTCTTATTTTTCATCTTTAAAATGGTAATAAGTGGGGCATGGTAGCACAGGCCTATAATCTCAGAACTTGGGAGGCTGAGACAGGAGGATCACAGTTTTGAGGCCAATCTCAGCAACTTAGCAAGACTCTGTTTCAAAATAAAAAATGAAAAGGGCTGGGGGTGTATCTCAGTGGTAGAACCCCCTTGGGTTCCAGCCCCAGTACCACAATAGATAAATTAATTAAATAAAGGTAATAATATATTCCTCATGGATTTTGGGATATAGAATAAATGCATGTAAAATTTTATCAACATGGTGTTATTAGCCTGTCTGAAGGTAAGTGTCTGTGATGGAATGGAAATGATTGTATCAGTCAGCTATTGCCACAATGAAACCCATAAAACCTCAGTGGCACACAACAGACATTATTTTTACATACGGCTTATCTAGAAGGTTCTGCTGACCTGGGCCAGGCCTGGCTTATGTGCATCTTGGCTCAGCAGGCAGGTCAGCTGGAGCTCGGTGGTCTAACGTGGCCACAGCTGGAGTGAGTCCACTTTGCTCCACATGGTACCTGGTACCATGCGCTGCAGCAAGCTCCCGGGTCTGGGACAGGAAGCAGAAACACACAAACTCCCTTTCCAGCCTCCACTTGCCTAACGTGCTTTTCTTGTCCCGTTGGCCAAAACGAACCACGTGATCAAGCATAGCATCAATGTGGGAGGAAATTACACAGTTATAGACCAAATAGCACAGATAGAGGGAGGCCACTAAATAGAGCCATTAATGCAATCAGAACCACTCTGGTCTTTTTAGTAAACCTCCCGGGGGAGGGCTAATCTTTAAGGCAATCCTCATTTCCACAATTCTGCTCTCTCCCTAACTAATTGGGCTATTCCTCACTGGGAATCATTGATATTAAAGATCATATTACTAGTTACCATTCACTGGGTCCCTGGCTTTGATACCAAGCATTTACTGTTTCTGTTTCAGGAGGCTCTTCCCAGTATTAAATGAGATGATGTGCATAAATCCTTCTTTTTGGCTTACAGCCAGCACATTGTATGAAGTCAACAAAAGTCGCCATTATTGTTCGGGTTGTTGCTTTCTTGGTCATGATTGCTACCCTCTCTTATCTTACTCGTCACGTAGGAATTTTTATCCCAACTTAACAAGTGAGTCACACTGAGACTCCGGGACGTCCTACAACTCAGCATGTGCCAGAGCTTTCTCTAGGGATTGATCAAATTTGGGAAATAGTGTAAAGTTACTCACAGAGTGTGGTGTGAAAGAAAGGGAACTAACATAGGCAGCAAATTCTGACCCCAAGCCCAAACCTGAGGCCCTCCTGCCTTGACCCCATAACTTAATTCCGCTTTGTAGGATCTCAGGGGGCACGGGGATCCTCTTCTCAGGAGTGGCTTTGTAGAGACGTAGGCCATTTGGCACTCCCTGCTCTCCCCAGGCCAAACTCCCTAGGGAGTTTAGACATGGTTTGGACAGGTGCACCATGAGTGTAGACAGTCTGGTTGCAGAGATGATTTTGTTAACTTTATGGATTATTGGGTCTTCCAAGGCAAATTCAGATCCTCGACCGTCTCAGACCCCCACTAGCCTGGGAAGCAGATATCTGGGTTGCCTTTGAAAATAAGGAGCTCAAAGAGTCAATCTGAGGCCACATAGTTAAAGTAGAGCTAGGACTGGAACCCGGGGGCCTGAGAATCTCTGTATTGCTCGCTTGTGGATAGCAGGTCTTACCTGTGCAGTCATCAATGTCTTACCTAAGCAATTTGCAAGTTTTCTATGGTCACTGGAAATCGCTGCCTTCAGCCTGTCCCTGGCACCTACCAAGGGAGAAGCCTGCTCATGGTGCTTGAGCTGGGCAGACTCAGAGGCTCTTTTCCCAACGTACTTGGGTCTTTGGCCTATAAGAAAGCTTCTACCCTCCTACAACAGAGATTCTCATTAATGACTGTCTAAATGATCGCTAGACAGAGGCTGATGAAGGAGGGAGGGGGCAGGGAGGATGAATAAGCCTCCATCAAAGAGAACTCTTACAGACTTATAATCCAATAAAAATATCCTTTAGTCTCAGCTCACCCAGCTGCTTATTCATCCAGCCTTCCACACTGTTCTGAACACACAGTTCTCATTCACATGGGTGTGTTAGAAAGGCTCCTCACACACTGCTGGTGACGACTGCTACAGTCCTTTTGGAAGTGGCTGGAACTATGTATCAAAGGCCTTGAAATAGTTAATAGCAATCAAATGCAGAGGAAATTATCATAAGGGATGAATCCAAAACTGGGAAAAAGCTATATGTGGGGTGATTTATGGTAGCAAAAATTGGAAGCAACCTAAATGCCTCAGGGAATGATAATGGTTCAGTAAATCATGGCTCTTCCACTTAGTGGAATATTATGCAGCCATTAAAATGGTAATGATAGATGCTACTGAGGAACATGGAAAATGCTTATGATATAGTGGCAAATAAACAAGAGACACTCCTGAACATATACCATAATTAAAATCATGTAAAAATGTGTTTGTGTTGTCACAAATGGCATGGCACCAACAACAATCCATGTTCCAATTTCCCAGCTGGAGAGAGGTCAGTTTCCAGCTAGAAAGCAAGGCAGGACTGACACACAGGAGGCTGCAGCCAGCTGAATGGGAACTGCAATGTTGATTGAAGACTCCTATTAACTTTAAACATCTCTAGCCATTAGTTTGCAATGCATGTTGCAAAACATGCATTGAATAAAATAAAAGAAATTTCTACACTTAAAGATCCCTCAAAATTGCTAATATTTTAATGCACATAAAGATTTGCACTGCACACTGGTTCAAGTAATGCGAGGTCCAACAGGTCCATTTGATTTAGAATTTGCTGGACTTGGTGAGAGCAGGTGCAGTGGAGTGGTGTGGACAGAAACCAAGTTGCAGTGGACTAAGGAGGGCATGGACCCAGTGTGTGCAGAAAACTCTCCTGAGGTTTGGCTGGGGAAAGAAGGCAGTGTATAGGTTCATGGTTGCTGACTGATAGCAGGTTAAAATTTTCAAACACTCTTTTTCTTTCTTTCTTTCTTTCTTTCTTTCTTTCTTTCTTTCTTTCTTTCTTTCTCTTTCTTTCTTTCTTTCTCTCTCTTTCTCTTTTCTTTTCTTTCTTTCTTTCTTTCTTTCTTTCTTTCTTTCTTTTTCTTTCTCTCTCTCTCTCTCTTTCATTTTCTCTTTTCTCTCCTCCTCCTGCTTCTTCTCTCTTTTCTTTATTTCCCAATTAATTAATTAAAATTTCTGTCTGTTTTGTAAAGCAGAAGCAAATGGGCTATGGTCAGAGAAAAGAGGTAGGTTAAATGCCTGGGAATAATAGAGCAAGATCACCAAAAAGGTACAAAATTTGCCAGCATCCAAATAATTTTAGGGACTTTTCATTTTAAGACCTAAAAGAACATGTGGAACCTTTTTGATTGGTTCGTGTCTGCTAGTGTCCTGAAATTTAGGAGCAGCAGAACAAGGACAGGAATGTCAAGAAGCAGAAGATGGGGATGCTTGGAGGAGCCTAAAGGATCCCCGAAGGGCTACGGAGGGGATCTTGGGAAAGGTGCTCTGGAATGTGTAGGTTGTGCAAGGGGACCATGCCCTTCTGTGTCCCCTGCATAATGCTTGGTAAAATTCAGGTTCTCCATCATAGCAGAAGCCTGCAGCAATGTCCTGGGGATTGTAGAGAGAGCCAGAGAGGACAAGAACAGGGACTGCATGCAGAGGCAGTTAACATAGAAGTCCAGGTCTTCTGTGGAACCAGGAAGTCTGGAGAGTTCTATGGTCCTTAGAGCAGGAAGAGCAGAGGCCTAAACTTACAATTAAAACAAGTGACTACCATTGTTCCTTGTCCTATTATTTCTTGGCTTGTTTTAAAAAGTTTAAATGCCATCATCAGCCTGCTATAGAGCACTTGTAAAAGGATAAAATTATATTATGACTAAAAGCAGGTTCCTTGTAGGAGAGGTCAAGTGTGAATTTGGGCATTTTTCTGAACTGGTTCAAACTTAAAGGTCAGCTTGTCCTCCTGTTGGAGACATTAATGGCTAAAAGAGTCAAATGGGAAGGTAATTTAAAATTTTAATGTTTGAGTTACAAAAATCTATCTGAAACCATATAATTAATGTGCCGTGACAATCTTTGTTGCAAGAGATTTTTTTTTTATTCCGGTCTTCTTTTAATATGTGGTATTTAAATGGACTCTTCCATTTTAATTCCCCATTAATTCATAGAGTTAGTTTAGACATCTTTCCAGTATCTGGCAAAACAGTTTATAAACAGAGGAGGAAACTTAAATCCAACCTATCTACTATGGATATCTTTAATTGAAAAGGCGGTATGATTAAACTTTAAGTAAAAGTTGCTTAGATGAAGAATGGATTCATATAACTACCAAGAATAAAAATAATTTTTACTCACGCATATTCAGTTTTGTTGCTGTGGCCCTGAGTATGCGTTTTATTTACTTATGCTTATCCTAGGATGTGCACTATTTTTGTATCTTCCCTTTTAAAGGAACCCACATTTGTATAATCAGGATACATTTAGTTGTAAGTAAGGAAGGAGATTAATTGACTTGCAGAACTGAAAATACATTTGTAGGATTAAATTAAATTGAATTAAATTAGGATTAAATAACATCAGCCTGAGCCACGTATTTTATTTCTAGACTCAGGATATGAGGTCAGTGGACCCATAGTATGTGGGGAGGAGGAAGGAAGTGTGAATATCATAAAAGAGCATCTGTTCCATGCTTGCCTGTCTCAGGATTGTGCTGCTCATGCAGGGCAGAGGAGATATTCAGCCCCACTAGACATCTCAGAACAAGATTTGAATGAACTCTCCCAATCTATTCCAATCTATTCTACTGAGAATTCCCACTTTCTCTCCTTTAATTGGTGACCAGGTATCACCTCTGATCTTGGTGACAGGCCCATAAAGCTTAGCCTTTGAAGCTAAGCTATCAAATTGAGTAATGGAATGTGTTTATCTAGGGGTAGAATCAGCGTTCTGTGGATAAACTGGCTCTCTGCAAAACAAGCCCTGATTTGTAGTGTTGGCCAATTCACTTGGTGTAAATATCCCCACTGCGCCTGACTTCAGGCTATCAGTGTAATCACTGAGTGTGGGATTGGGAAGAGATGTGCAGGGCTCGGCTCTTGTGAGTACATCATATTCAGAATTCCTTCTGCCTAACAGATTCCCCTATGTACTGCACATTCTTATCTATAGATAGTTTGCATAGACCCAGGTTTGATTTTAAATTCTTATAACTTCGTCCTATTGGCTCTGTCAGCTTGGAGGCTGGCTTATTTACAGTTACTCTTGTTTCATTTCTTCCATTAATTATTCATCCTTTCCTTTAACAAATGTGCACTGAATGCCTTCCGTGTTCCAGATACATTTTCATGCATTAAATATATAGCAGAGAATCATACAAGGCCCTGATCTTAGGAGTAGATGAGCTATTAGCAAATTAATAGGGTTTTTTTTTCAGGTAAAAGTGATAGGAAAATCCAGGGATGGGAATAAAAGGTGATAAAAGGGTGGGGTGGCTGTGGACGAAGAATAATTTTAAATAGGACATTTTCTGGGTGTAGTGGCACATGCCTGTAATCCCAGTACTCGGGAGGCTGAGATAGGAAGATCACAGGTTTGAAGCCAGCCTCAGCAATGTAATGAGGCTCTTAGCAATTTACCAAGACCTTGTTCCCAAATAAAAAGTGAAATAGGGCTGAGGGTATAGCTCAGAGGTAGAACGTTCCTGGGTTCAATCCCCAGCACCAAAACAAATAGGATATTTATGAATAGCCAATCTGAACAGAGAACCAAATGAAGTATTAAGACACTTAGGGAAAGAGCATTCTGTGTTGGAGAAACAGTGGCATGTTTAAGGAACAGACATGTTTAAGAAACAGCAGGACAATTTGGGCATGGTGGCGCATATCTGTAATCCTAGTACTTGGGAGGCCAAGACAGGAGGATCACAGATTTGAGGCTTCAGCAACTTAGTGAGACACTCAGCAATTTAGCAAGACAATGTTTCAAATTAAACATAAAAAGATCTGGAGTGTAGCTTAGAGGTAAAATGCCTTTGGGTTTGATTCCCAGTAACAACAACATCAACAACAACAACAAAAAAAAAAAACAACAGCAGGGCAGACTTTGACTGGAGGCTGGAGTAGGGCTAGCAACACAGAGAGTGAAAGAAGATGAGATCAAAAAGGTATCCAGGGTCCAGATCTTGTCATATCTTGCGGGCCATTATTAGGACTTTGGATTTTAAGCCCAGATGGATGGGAACAGGGGAAGATCATTCTGGCTTCTGGGTGAAACACACAGAACCAGCGGTTCTCAAAGTACAGACCATGACCTGCAGCAGCAGCTCCTAGGAATATGTTAGAAATGACAGTTCTTAGGCCCACTCTAAACCTACTGACTCAGAAACACTCTGAGAATGGGATCTGCTCATTTGTTTTTTGAGAAAACCCCCTGGTGCTAGAGTTTGAGACCTAGACTACAGCTAGCACTCTCTCTCTATGTCATCCCTCCAGAGTCAGGGACACCACATTGCCTGCAGGTCTAACCATTATTTTTCATCATCTATCTGAACACTGTTAGATTCCTAAAAGAATACAAGAGAGTGCCCGCAGATAACACTTTTCCAAGACGTCAGATCTGCACATGCTGGAGTGGGTGTGGAATTCACACACCTTACCATGATTCCCATTTTAAAACCCTGTTGTACATTCTTAAAGCCAAGAGTGATACCATCCCTTTTGCCAAAGGTTTGCCTCTCCTTCAAACAGTTTTATCAAGTATACCCCATTAGGGTAACATTTTCTGTAAGATAATTCTTCCCATCTGTTTGAAGTATAGCAGAAAGCACAATTCACCACACACCATAAAGGTTTTACAACTTATATGTGACTGATATGAATTGTGCCGTGATGCTAAATCTAACTCATTAAATATTGTTGAGTCTCTGCCCACCTGAGACTGTTGCCCTCCCTTGTAATTATTAAAGAATGCCAGGGCTTGGATAACCTCTCTATGGCCGCAAGGAACAGCCCTTCCTCAGATTTCTGGATTGTCTGAGTGTGTAGAGTGGTCAAGTACAAGGTTAATGTAGCCTCATAGTACTGAAATCATCACTCAACTCTACTAATTTCATAAGTACCAATTTTTTAGGGACATATCTGACATCAACTCAAGGACTTTCCTTAAAAGCCAAAGGAAAAGTCCTCACAGTCTAGTAGTTAATAATTATTTCTCGTAAGTTACATATAACTGTATGGTATGCAGGTCCTTAAGAATCTAATGTGAACATTCAGCTTGTAGAAATCCTGCTGATGGTCTCAAGCTGACAACTCGTGGCTAGTAATTAGCAGGTGTTTTCAGCTCCATTTGGCTCTTGGTCTAGAAGCTAGATCTAGAAATTATTAACCAGTTTCTGAAAGTTGGATTTTTACCTGATCCTAAACAAAATGACAACAAAACCCATAATAAAAACCAAGGCTCCAGCAAATGAAGTTACTAACTTTTTGTGTAATTCCAGAATCCTAGCCCTTCCAAAAATAAAAATTATTACTCTGATGTCTGTTCAAATATAATTATCATCATAATTCTAAACAGATCTGTTATTGTTATTACAAGAAATCCTAGCAACAAAAGAAATAACAATTTTTCAAGGATTATAAGTTCATGTAATTGCACATCAGAGGAAAATATAGATATTAAAACCTCTTAACTGTTGAAATGCAGCACATTGTTGCCTATTATTTTTTCAATTTCTTGTTCATGAAATTCAGTGTAAAATATATCACTTTTTCCATAATTTCACCCTTTTCTTAATAGATTTCAGGAATAAAATTAACCTTGACATGAAACTTAAAGTATTTATTGATATTGAAATTCTTTAAATTATAAGCTGTTTATTTCAAATTTTATTTTCATAGTTATTATCTCTCATCTGGGGACCCATGCATCTATCTGTTTTAAACATACTTCTAAGTGTATCTTTCCAAACTTTATCATCCATCCATTCATAGTGATTTAAAATAAAATAAATTTGCCATGAAAGATTGCAGACATAGAAGATGCCCCACCTTCAGAAAAAAGGCAGAAAAGGAATTCTCTATCTGGTGTTCAAATTAACTCTTAGAATTTAAACCATAAGAAAGATTACAATTAATTGAGCTTAAGCAGGGTGATGTGGTACATGCCTGTAATTTCAATACTTGGGAGGCTGAGACAGGAGAATCACAGGTTCAGGACCAACCTCAGCAATTTAGTGAGACCCTGTTAAAACAAACAGCAACAACAACAAAAAACCAAGAAGGGCTGGGGGTGTAGCTCAAAGGTAGAATGCCTCTGAGTTCAATCCAGAATCCTAAAATCAATCAATCAATAAAAAGATTATTTGAGCTTAAGCATTCTTCTTTATTTAGATATCCATGGATTTTTGATACCTACTGCATATCAGTCACCATGCTTGGGGTTGAGAATTTGAAAAATGATGAGAAATGAGAACGGCGTGGCAGTGGGAAGAAAAGACCATACCTCATTCAAAGCCTACCTGAGCATTCACTTTGATTGTTGTTTTATGATCAAATTGAGGTATAATGAGAGAATCAGATCATAATGTTTTTTGGCCTTCCTTGTTTCTTTTTTTTTAATTTTATTGGTGCATTGTAATCATACATCTTGATGAAGTTCAGGGTGGTAGAGGCATACAGGCACACAGCACTCATTTAGCCCTCTCCCGGTTCCCACCCTATTCCTTCCCCCTTTCCTCCTTTGGGAAACACCTCAATGGACATGATGTACATAAACCAACTCATCAAGATCATAATGTTTTGTTAAACAATACTGTGTTGCCCACAAAGCAGACTCTGTATGTGAATTTACAGTCTGGTCATTTTTAGATTTTAAAGCAAACTGCTCTTTCTGATATCTCCAAAAATGCCCAGCTGTGAGACTATAACGCTTCAGCTATGCAGGGGAGAAGAAAGACACCAGCTTTTTCCTCTTTATCAAGGTGCAAGGAAACCCTTGTGATAGTTAATCTAAGTTGTCAACTTGACCTGATCATGACACACCCAGGATTATGTGATTTTGGGTGTGTAACAGCAGATTAAAGAGAAAGCCCTGCCCTGAATGTAGGCAGTAGAATTCTGATAGGTGCGGACTTAGATAAAAAGGGAGAAGCAACTCGTGTGTGCGACTCATTCCGAGGAAAGCGCATCTGCTCTCGCCTGAGATCCTCAGCCGCCGGCTCCACCTTTCTCCGAAGAGCTCGATCTTCTCGGCCTCCTGCTCTTGGAACTGAAACTCCACCATCGTTTCTCCGAAGAAGCTTCCTGATCTTCACGTCTTGGACTGGGACTGAATTAGTGGTTGCTCCAATCCTAAGACTCCAGCTCTTAGACCGTTCGACCAGCTACTGGTTCCTCTGACCCTCCACGTGCAGTCAGAACCT
>PVJS01045017.1:0-16413 GCA_004027185.1 Glis glis
AAAAAAAAAAAAAAAAAAAAAGACTACTGGTGAGCCTATTAAAAGCACCCTTCCGCTGTCATTATTATTTTTATTTCTAAAATTTCCTTTTAGTTCTTTCATAGACTTCCCGTATCTTACATTATTCATTGTTCTTGCATTTTTCTTTTTCCATGAAAGACTTTAATGCGTTAATGATAGCTATTTTACATTCTCTTCTCTGATAACTCCAACATCTATGCCATATCTCTGACTGATTCTGATGGCTGCTCTAACTCTTCAGACTACTGCTGTTTTTCCTTGTAGCATACCTCGTAATTCTTTGGTTAAAAGCAAGACATGTTGAATTGGATAATAGAAGCTTAGGTAAATAGGCCCATAGTGCGAGGCTTCATGGTAACCAGGCTATGATGCAAGCTAGAGTGAACATTTGCTCTAGCTATAGGTGCCAGTCTGAATTCTTACAGTATCTCACTTCCCAACTTTGGGCATTCCTAAGTAATCCTCCTCAGAAAGAGTGTGTCCTGCAGCTCCTTCAGCTATCATCCACTGGGACTATACTAGAGCCTTACTGTCGTGAAGACAAGTGTGGGAGTAGAGAAGCATTCCATAATCTTATGATTAAGTATCATAGTGACTTATGTCTTGGGCTGCGGCCTTCCTGAGTGTGTCTGACGTGGAGTATTTCTTCCCCATCCTCGGCTCCCTTTTTTGTCTGCAGCACTCCTAATCTATTTCTTTGAATCCCTGAACACTGACGACAGTAGTTTTTTCCTGAGATAGGATAGGAAGACTAGAGGTGGCTGGAGTAGGAAAAATGACCTATGCTTAACTGAGATAAGTTTCCTCCTCTGAAACATATCTGGTTCTGTTTCATGTATACACATGTATAGATTCTGTTTCTCTGGAGAACCCTGAGTAAAATAACCTCCATCATAATTACTATCAGTGTCTTTAGGCTTATGTAATTATTGATGTGTTTGGATTTAGGTAGATCATTTTATTATTTTATTCCTTGTTGGTCTTTGTGTTGTTTGTTACCCCTTTCCCAATTTATTTGGGTTATTTTAAATTTTTGTTATTCTATTTTAACTTATCTATTATGATTTTGAATATATCTCCATATAATTTTAGTAGTTATTCTATGAATTGCAAAACATACAGTTTCAGTCTATTTAGAATCATAGTTTCTCACTTTAGCTTGAATATAAAACAGTGTCATAATATCGTTCCCTTACCCTTACTCTTTATGCTTTTAATATCTTAATGCTATGTCTCTATATAATTATTTTTGTATAACTTTTTATATTGGAGTAAAAATTTATTTTTATTGTTCCTTTGAAGTTTATAAATTTATTTGGTTCTTCCATTTTTTTAATTTAAATTAAATTATTTTTCTGATACATAAAACATAAAAAAATTGTATATATTCATGGGGTACCATGTGAAACTTTGACACATATACACATGTGTAATGTTTAAATCATGTTAAATATATTTGTATCTGTCAGCATTCTTTCATCCATACTATAAATCTCTGACCATATAACTTAGAGGAAAGAAAATTTATTTTCTTATGGTTTGGGGCTCAGTCCATGTGAGACGGGACCACGGAACTCAGGGCATGGCGGCTGGAGCCAGAGGAAGGGAACATGGGCTGTGCTTTTTACATCATGGAGACTGGAAGCAAGAGAGATAGAGAGAGAGAGAGGAGGAACCCTTTATATAATCCCCAAGAATGCACCCCCAGGGACCCACCTCCAGCCACACTCTACAGGCCTACCAGATACCACCCAGGTAAATCCATTTAATGGATTTATCCACTTCTGGGATTGTAACCCTCATGACTCAATTACATCAGCTCCAAATGTTAAGTGAGCTCATTAGGGGACATTTTATATCTACCTATAACAATATCTATCTCCTTAACATTTATTATTTATTTGTGGAGAAAACATTCTAAACCCTCTCTTCTAGTTTTTTGAGGTAAACAGTATATAACTGTGACCTACAGTCACCCTACTATGCAACAGCACATCAGAACCTCTTATCCCAAACTAGAACTAAGCACCCACGGAGCAACTTCACCCCATCTGTCTCTCCCTCCTGCAAATCCCCAGCTCCTGAAACCACCATGTGACTCGACTTCTATGAGATCAAAGACATACATTTAAAACTTTGTCACACAACATTATATTTTTTTTTATTCAAACACCAAATAAATTTAAGAGCACTCAAGAGGAAAACAGATCACTAAATCTACCTAAACATTTACTGAACCTGACGAAAGGTCATCAGTAATCCAAATCATTGTCACCCACAGGTCATGTGTGGCTGTTGCTTTTCTCTAGCCGCTTTCCAGACATTTTGCTTCTGTTTAGCCTTCAGACGTTTGATTATGGTGTGTCTTGGCATTATTATTTGGATTTTATCCTTCTGGAGGCTCATTCAGTTTCTTTTATCTATACATTTATACCTTCCATCAAATTCAGAAAAAATGATTAATTCTTCAAAATTTTTAGCACTACATTCATTCCTTTATTCTTTTATAATTTTGATGGCAAAAATGTTAGATTTCTTATTTATCTCTAAAGTCCCATCTTATCTTTTCCCTGTTTTGTTAATTAGATAATTTCTATCAATGTGTCTTCAAGTTCACTAAGTCTTTCCTCTATCACCTTTATTGAAGTCAGCAAGGTGATTTTTTTATTTTAGTAATTACATTTTTTTTATTTCTAAAATCTCTATGGGTTCTTTTTTTTCTGTTTTCCCTTTTTTTTTTGAGGGGGAGGAATACTGGTTCTTCTTTATATCTTCTATTTCATTGCTAAAATTCTCTATTTTAAGGTCATGCTTACTCGTTGCTGTATTCATGGTCAGTCATTGGAGTATTGTTAATGTAGTTGCTTTTAAATCCTGTCAGATAATTTTAACATTTGCGTTAACTCATCATTGTATTCACTTGGTTGTCTTTTCTTATGACATTCTGAATATTATATTATGAGACTCTGGGTCTAATTTTAATCCTATGGAGAATATTAATACTTTATTTTAATAGACATTTGATCTGATTCGGTTCAGTGGACAAATCCCAATCTACCTTCTATAGGATGTGGTTTCAATGTCAGTTTGGTTTTCAAATAGTTGCAGTGTTATTCATATATATCCCATCAAAGAAAGTCATTTTGGGTCCTGATTGGAGGTATATCTCTTGATTAGTTCTCAAAATCATTAGATGCCCAAGAGCACCAAATGTATTCGTTTACATTTCATGAACGGACTTCCTTTTTCTGTACTTTCTATGGTCAACATTTTTATGATACTTTCTAATTCCCTGTGACTTTTTTTTTTATCCTCTGGCCAAAAACTTGAAGTTTCCATTTTCACTGTTTCACTACAGTGGTAGGAAACTAGAGAGAAAAAGAAGGAAGCTAGAGTAGGATGCACACTCTTGGAAGCGCATCTCTGCCAGGAGGCAGGGTGGAGGTCACCCCTCCAACAGAGTTTGACTCTTCTAGTCCCTCTTGCTGGTTGTTTTCACTATTGCCGCCATTGGAGGATTGTTTGGGGCCTGTGATTTGAAAGTGTGGAGAGAGAGGAGAAAGAGTCTAATTCATCCTCAGCTTTAGGAGCTCCACTTTCTGCTTTTTAAATCAAAATTAGAAGGTTTTGCCTGTATATCTCTGCGGCACAGTATGTGCTTCCAGGTTGTAAAAGCAAAAAAGCATTAATAGCAATAAAGAATGTCACTACAAAGGTTCATTCCAAAATAACTGGAAACCTATATGTGTCAAGTAATATAACCTTGAAATATATATGAAATACACACGCACACACTAAAACTGACAACACTACCAAAATAAATGGACAAATCAACAATCTCAGAAGGAGTTCACTATCATTTTTCCTGGCAATTATCAGATAAAACAGGCCAAATATTAATAAAGATTTCAAAAGCACAATTGAAAGGTTTGATCTTACGTTCTTATATACCACAACACTGCAGCCAGCATCAAAACAGAACGTGCTCCTTTCAATGACTATCGGATATAGTTAGAACCTTGAACACATCATGGATTACAAATCAAATCTCAATCGAGTCTAAAGAATTAGTAGTCTGATCACAATTCAGTAATTAATAATAGAGTGTCTACTACATGCTTACAAGCTCTGGCCTCCATGAACAAAATAGCACACGATGAAGTCATGCACCTTGCATATATGTGAGAACTTTTTGGACCAACGACACATTTAACAAATACAAGTATGTGATATTCCAGCAGAAATGGGTTTATATTAGAAACAGCCTTCTTTGTAGCCATTTGAAGTTCTATTACATTAAAGAGAATTCTCCTACCAAGGCCTTTCAGTGTTATAAACTGTTAGGTTTGCTTGCTCCTCCATCTGGAGGTCCCCAATGTGAGTTGGCTTGCATTTGAGGATGGTAAAATCCTGGCAATAGTGAAGCTTAGTTCTGAGTGTGGTATCAATGGAGAAAGGGGAGCAGTTGGAATATTTGCCTGTGGATACAATTTTAAGAAGAGCAAACGGAAAAGAGTACTTATTGGCACATACTGAGAGGAAAAGACAAGACCCTGCAGTGAGTCTCAAGACACCCAATTAAGATAAAATTAAATCATGCAAATATTGATCCAGTGAAATTTGCCAGGGGTAAATCTTATTATCAGTCAAAAAATTTTATATCAAATAGCAAAGAACTGTAGGAAAGGCAAAATCTATACATATATACGTTTAATCTGAGGAACAGTACTAATAAAGCAAATACTTACACTTTACCTGCATTACTTGTTATTAACTTGCAGTTTTTCTTATTATTATTAGTTATATTTAAAATATCAGACTCCTCAAGTGTTTAATGCTATCACAGATAATGTTCTACCTTCAAGGAGCTACCATTTTGTTTTGAATAAGATGCACACCATTTTAGGCAATTTGCACAGAACTAAATATAAAACGGACCGAAGAATATTTGTGAGCACCACAGTGATACCTGGGTTCTGGATGTCCCTAAAGATTGGCTACTCATGATTTCATGGATTATAGTAATTGGCTCTACTTTCATCACTGATTGAAATCATTCTTTGGGGAACTTCATCCCAATTGATGTAGGAAAATGTGTTTAATTCCAAAAGTGTATTTGAATGAATGCACATCTGAATCTTTTTATTAAGACTTTGTTTTCTCTAAGGATATAGTTCTCAAAAGCAAAATTCTCCATTAAAAAGTCTACATCAAAGCAAAGTAATAAAATATTTTGTCAGCTGGGCGTGGTAGCACACACCTTTAATCCCAGTACTTAGGAGGCCGAGACAGGAAGATCGCAGGTTCGAGGCCAGCCTCAGCAACTTAGTGAGGCCCTCAGGAACTTAGTAAGATCTTGTTTCAAAATAAAAAATAAAATAGGTATGGGAGTGTAACTCAGAGATAGAATATCCCTGAGATCAATCCCCAGTACCACAAATAATAATAATAATTAATAATAATAATAATAATAATAATAACGATAATAAAATCACAAGAATGGTCCAAACAATTAGACATGAATTTGCTTAATATTATTTTCATCATTTTAGGTGATTTTTCCAAGTCATTAGCCATAGGTAGAAGGGGTCCTGACCACATCAAAGCAGCCAACTTCGGAGGGAGGCACATTTGCATTGGTGCTGAGCCTTGATCAAAACACTCTGGGATTTCTTTTTGGAATTGCACTCGCAGTTCACAAAATATTCAGGAGCATAATCCTCAGTGGAGGAGAATCTTAATCCTTTGACAGTGGATTTGATTTTTGAAAAGAAAGTTATGTGGAGTTTGCGATAGTGAATAGAAAGGATGATGAATCTGGTTAATAGAATTCTGGGCTAAAAATGAGTCATGATTTCAAATGATTGCAATTGTTCCACGGGACATTTCCAATGGATTTCACACAAATGGAACCTTTGTTTAAGTGAGCATTTAAACTTCCAGAGAACTTATTCTGAAGGACAATATTCATTTGTTTGTATTAGTTATGGTATTGCCATTTAAACAACATCTTATAATTCCTTGCAGCGCAACATTAGCGGCTGGATAGCATCTGCTGTCCTGAATGTTGGAGGACAGTCTCCTCCAACATTCTTTTACATTTCTTTTTTAAAAATATTTTTAGTTGGGTGTGGTAGTACATGCCTGTAATCCCAGTACTTGGGAGGCTGAGAAAGAAGGATCATAGGTTTGAGGCCAGCCTCAGCAACTTAGCAAGGCCCTCAGCAACTTAGTAAGACCCTGTTTCAAACTAAAAAATAAAAAGGACTGGGGTGTAGGTCAGAGGTAGAACACCCCTGGGTTCAACTGCCAGTATTGCAAAAAAAATGTGTGTGTGTGTGTGTGTGTGTGTGTGTGTGTATGGTGTGGTGTGTGGTGTGTGTGGTATGTGTAGTATGTGTGTGTGTGTGGTGTGTGGTGTGTGTGTGGTGTGTGTATGTGGTGTGTGTGTGTGTAGTATATATATGTGTGTGTGTGTGTGGTGTGTGTGTGTGGTATGTGTAGTATGTGTGTGTGTGTGGTATGTGTAGTATGTGTATGTGTGTGTGGTGTGTGTAGTATGTGTATGTGCGTGTGGTGTGTGTGTGTGTTGTGTGTAGTATGTGTATGTGTGTGTGGTGTGTGTGTGGTGTGTGGTATGTGTACTATGTGTGTATGTGTGTGTGGTGTGTGGTGTGTGTGGTGTGTGTGGTATGTGGTATGTGTACTATGTGTGTGTGTGTGTGTGTGTGGTGTGCACGTGTATTGTAATTACACATAACAGTGGGCTTCCTCGTACTGTATTCGTGCCTGCACTTAGCATAGAAGGGTCTCCCAGGTGGCGACTGGGCTGGAGTGAACAGGCCCCGCTCCAGGGGGCTGGGCCTTCCTTGGGCAGAGGACTCCCAGAGAATGCCCTTGCCTGGCAGAGATGGAGCGGCTAGCCTCCTGGAGGAGCGCCGAGTTCCCACATCTTTTCTCTATCCTGGGGGGGGGGGGCGCTAAAAGTCCAAGCTTCCCTGTCCTTCCTCCCCCTCCAGCAGCCAGAGGCAGCCACACGTCAGAGTTGTTTCCAACAGGTGGAGTGGATGGTAAGAGTGAAAGCCCGGAGGTTGCCTGTCCTCCCAAACCTGGCAACTGGTTGAGATTCGACAAAAACCAACTGCAAAACAAGTTTCCTAAAGGAACACAGAGTGGAGAGAGATGGGGGGCAAAGCAACAGCGACCATGACTCCAAGATGAGCTCACTGCATGCGCACACACCCCAGTTTCTGTGCAGAATCATTTGGCAGAAACTTTTCCTCTCCTGCCCTGACTGCAACTTTTCTCCATCACTCGCTGCTCCCCTCTCTCACCCTCCTCCTCCTCTTCCTCCTCCTCCTCCTCCTCCTCCTCCTCCTCCTCCTCCTCCTCCCTCCAGCAGGCCTGGCCTCCTGGGAGGACAGTGCTTGGGCAATTGACAGCTCTCTCTGATCAGTCTAATGATCTGGTTCCCTGGTTCCCCTTTCTCTGATTCTAAAGATAGACGTGGCCAGTTTCTCTCCTTTAGCTGCTGAAATTCCTTTTTCATTACTCTTCGTGCAGTGCAGTGAGGAGCTTAAGTGCACAAGCTGGGATTCCAGCCTGAATCCTTAACAGCCTTAGGATCTGCTTCCCTGAAGTTATGACGACTGAACAGTGAATGCACAGGAAGCTGTAGCAAGGTGCTTGGCCCAGAACTGGCCTCCAGGTGGACTCTATTATTACTGTTAGTAAGACTATTTCCACTGTGTTCAGCAAACACAACCTCCCCATGCCACCAGAGCACAGTCCCCTCCTCCCTTTGCCACCAGTGCACAGTCCCCTCACTCACAGGATTCAAGGTCTTACCCTCTTCTGCTTGCACTGAGTCCTTGAGGAGGAGGAAAGAGGAATGCCTGTCACCTTCCAAGACTTTTATCTGGAACAGGCTTTATCTCCTTCACCATGGGGATTTTCCCCAGGCTCTTTTGTTCCCTATTCCAGAGCTTATTTTGCCTCCCTTTTGTGTTGCATTTGCTTCTATAGGGGGGTAGAGTTGCCCTATTTACAAGAGTAGCTATCACCATGGCAACTTGGTATTTTGATACAGGCAGGAAACAATTCCAAGGGAAAAATAGATCCCTTATTTTTCAACTTTGGCATGTAGATGTATGGGAATCAAAATACTTGCCCAACGCTATATAGCTGGTTCAAATGTCAAAGCAAAGAAACAAGATTTGTTGAGATTTTAAATAAGTATTGAGCAATCACAGCATGCCATCAATTGAGCAGAACATTCTCACAATTAATTTCTGCCTCTTCGACACTAATGCCTGAAGGCAACGTGGCATATGCTTTGGTGAACTTGTTCTGTGAATGAAAAAATTGATATTCATGGTTGGACAAAGAATTACTGTGTTCACTCACATTGAAAAAAAAAGCACTGTGAAAGAAAGATGCCAGTTGGAGTTTCTGGGATATTTTAATTGTTTCTTAAGAAAGAACAAGACAGGAAATTGGGAAATCACCGTTAATGATCAGAGAAACGTGGGTACCGCATATATCACTTATATATTGTAGGTGGAAGAAGGAGCGGGCTTGTTTTCATTATTGAATGCCTACTGTATACCAGGTTCCCTTCTATAATCTGCCAACAGAGGATAATGAACCATCACTCACTCCTGTCTTTGGCACTCTTCATTTGGTAAGAAAACAAATGATTATAATGTGATGTGAAGCATCTCTATAAAAATAGCTACAAAGATGGCATGATGGAAGAGAAGGAAAGTGTGCTTCATGGAGCTGATTTCTGAACTGTGCTTTCAAGGGTGACCAGCTGGCGATGTGTAAGGAAGACACAGCCTCTTGTAGATCTGGCTGACAATACTGTATAGTAAACTTCCAGTACATGAGCTTCTCGTATTCCCTCTGGCAAACAAGAGCAAGCCCAATCTTTACTTGGGCATAGTTCAACAACCCAGTGATTCCTAGGACAAGGGATTGCCATGCTGTGAGAAATAAATTTTCATGCCGTCGTAAGAAAAGATACATGTTCAAAAATGGCTAGCCAAGGCGATTTTACTTTTTGCAAAATGAGTCTTGCTACAGGGAGATCAGGTATGCAAGCACTCCTGACTGGAAGCCCACCCAGTTTTTAATATTCCTAATGCAAATTTCTGCATCGTACTCTGGTGGGAGTGTGGTTTCACAGTCTCATGCTATTGGCTAGTTCATCTTGAAAGGGATGCTGGGGGAGGGCTTGGCATTTGCAATTTTTTAAAGAAATGATAACTTACAAAAGGACGAGAGCTTATATAAAATGGTGGTTTTTACTAAGTGGAGTTTAATTAAGCTATTCCTTTGATAGAAAAGATATAATTATATTCTCACACATGCTAAACTCATTTTTGACAAATACACTATTTTCACGCGTGTGTGTGTGTGTGTGTGTGTGTGTGTGTGGTCGGAATTGAACCCAGGGGCATTCTATCTCTGAGCTGCACCCCAGTCCTTTTATATTTTTCATTTTGAAACAGGGGCTTGCCAAGTGGCTGAGGCTGGCCTCAATCCTCCCATCCTCCTGTCTCAGTGTGGGGACCATGAGAACATGGTGTTCGTTGGGCTCCCACGCCTCCCTTTCTGCTAAATGCCACTGTTATATGAAACGTGACTAAGCATGACCTTGGAGATTCCACGTTGCCTCACTCTGGATCGGGCCGCAATGCCACCTTTGTTAACCCTGGGCCCGGCATGGTGCCACCTTTCTTCTGCTTTGGTATATAAACTGCACAGTTTATATACCAAACTGGACAGTTTATATATCTGCTTTGGTATATAAACGGTGCAGAGGTCCTTTGCAGAAGTCTCTGGCAGCACACTATTGTACTTAGCCAGCTGCCACTGCGTACTGGAGGCCTGGGTCTCCTATTTCAGCCTGCTGCAGCTGGAATAAAGCCATGACTCACCCTCCCTCAATGCTTTGCTTTTTTTTACAGATGGACAAGATGGAACCCGCAACTTCCCAGCCTTGGTTTGTTGCACAAGGCTCAGTCTCCAAAATACTAGGTTGCAGGTGTGCACCACCACACCTGGCTTCTTGTTTCTTACCTTTGCTCTTCTTGTTCCATCTACCTGACATCTCTCTGCTATAGGATGCCTCCTCCCCTCCCCTTCTCACATAATGTGTTTCCTCTTACTAACCTTTTGTCTTTCAGGCCTTGGCTTCGATGTCTCTTTCTGGGGTAACCATTGAGGACGCCCAGAGAGTGATCTAGTGCATCTCCTGAGATATATTGGTAAAAGTGCTTAGTCATTGTCTGATTCTCATCTTACTCATGCAATTCACTCATTTCCTTCATCAGGGAATAATGTGTATTGCTCAACTTGTATTCCCAGACCCCCAAATTAATGCCTGCAAAAATAGATGTATAAATGAATCAAAGCAGACACTGTCTACTATAACTGTCCATTAATGGAAAGAACTACTTTGTCCCACAATGTTCCCTTGTATTTGTTTTAGAGAGTCTTCCTGAAAGATAAGGGTGGCTAAACTAGATGAGAAATAAAAATCCCAATTCATTTCATTTTGGGGGTAATTTTATTTTGAAATAATTTTGAACTTGCAGAAAAGTTGTGAGAATTAGTATAAGTAATAGCATAATCTGCTTACCCAGATTTTTATAATGGTTTACATTTTGCCTCATGTGTTCTGTTATTCTTTGTATTGCCTCCTTTCTCTGTCGGTATAGACATCCTTGGTATCCATGGGGGATTCATTCTAGAACCCCTGTGGATACCAAAATCCAAGGATGCTCAAGATTCTTTCATACAATGGTGTAATATTTGCAGATAACCTACAAATATCCTATGATGTACTTTATATCATCTCCAGATACCTAACACAATGTAAATACTATGTAAATAGTTGTTATGCTGTGCTGTTTTTATTTAGGGACTAGTGAAAGGGAAAAAGTCTGTTCATGTTCAGTAAAGATGTAGGGATTTTTTCCCCAAATATTTTCAATCTATGATTAGTTGAATTCACAGATGCAGAACCCTCAGATATAGAGGGCCAATTGTATATATTCATGTACATACATGCATTTTTTTAACCATTTGAGAGTAAGTTGGAGAGAATGTAACCTTTTACTTCTGAATACTTCAGTGTGAATTCCCCACCAAAAAGAATATTCTTTTACTATAATTATAGTACAATGACCAAAATCTGGAAATTTAATACTTTAATATTTAATATCTATATTAACATCTAATCAACAGGTCATATTTAAATTTCACCAATTACACCAATAATGATCTTTATACTTATTTTTACCCAGTCCAGGATCCAATCCAGGACCACACACTGTATATAGTTATAGCATGTCTCATTATTGTCCTTTAATCTGGAATTACTTCTCAGCCTTTTTTTGTCTTTCTTGATCTTGATATTTGGAAGAATACGAAAAAGTTATTTTTGGTTAGTTTAATGCTTATTCAAAATTAGACCCAGGTTATTTCATTTTATTTTGGCCAGGAATTCTATAGAAGTGAGGTTATGTCTTTCCTGGTAGGAATATTCCTGGAGGAATATGATTAAAGCCTGTCTCTACACTGGGGATGGTAACTGATGGTGTCTCCAGTTTTCTCCATAGTAAAGGTTCTGTTTTTCCCTCTGTAGTTAACAAGTAATTATCTGCACATATGTGTATATGTATATAACTAGAGAAATAGGTAGGTATGGGTAGGCAGGCAGATTAGATAGATAGGGACTTAGAAGGTAAATTATTTGAAAACATTATTTACCAAAACTAACACAAAATGAGAGGGAAATCTGAATATTTTGTATCTATTAAGGAAATTAAACTCATAATCAAATAGTTTTCCTTATAGAACACATTATATACATGGAAGCACATGCAGGCACATATGTGCACACGCGCGTGCGCACACACACGCACACACACACACACACACACACTATTGGTTTTCCTTCTCTAGAGAACCCTAATACACATGGCTTTCATTCTGATATTAATTTTTTTATTGATCAGTCTCCCTAGATGTTTTCAACCTGTTGATCCTTTCAAAGATTCAACTTTTAGCTTTATTGATTGTCATATATTCTATTTCTATTTCATTTATTTCTTAATCTTTATTTGTTCATTCTTTCACTTGGGTTTAATTAGTTCAATTTTTTATTAAGATGGAAACTTGATAATTGATTTCCAATGTTTCTTCTTTTGTTTAGAAACATTTAAATCTACATACTTGCTTATAAACAGTTTTAGCTGTATCCCACAAATTTTGACATTTGTTTCATTATCATTCAGTTTGATGTTATTTCTAATTTCTAATGCGTGATGTCTAATTTCTCTTGTGATTTCTATGACTCATGGGTTATTTGGAAGTTTTCTATTTAATTTTCAAACATTTAGAGCTTTTAAAATATTTTATTGTTGGGCTGGGGTGAGGCCCAATGATACAGCACTTGCCTAGGATGTACAAGGCCCGGGGTTCAGTCCACAGCACCACAAAAACAAAAAATAAAGAGAAAATATTTTATTATTATTCCTACTTTTTTTTTTTTGCGGTACCGGGGATTGAACGCAGGGGCGTTCTACCTCCGCGCTACACCCCCGGCCCTATTTTTTTATACTTTATTTTGAAACCGGGTCTCACAAAGTTGCGGAGGGCCTCACTAAGTAAAGAGAGAGAGAGAGACAGGGAGAGAGAGAGAGAGAAAGCTGAGGCTGGCCGCGAACTCGGATCCTCTGGTCTCCGCCTCCCAAAGTACTGGGATTACAAGCGTGCGCCACCACGCCCGGCCACCTTCTTATTCCTACTTTTTCTAATCTGCATATTTCAATCTTTTGAAATTTATTGACTTGTCTTGCGATCCATTGTATGCTTTCCCTTACTGAGTATTCCATGCACATTTATAAGGAATATGCATGTGTTGGGCAATTGTTCTATATTGTCAATTAGGTCCAGTTGTTCAGTAGTGTTGCACAGTTCTGCTACATAACTATCAATGTTTCATATACTTGTTCTAGCAATGATAGAGAAGAATGCTAAAATCCCCAACTTTCTTGATTTGTCCATTTCTCTTTTTATTTTCATTAATTTTTATTTCTTATTTTGAAGTTCTGTAGGGAGGTACAAATGCTTTCAGAGTTTATGCTTTAATGAATCATTTCATCATAATTATATCTTCCTCTATTTCTCTGGTAATACTTCTTATCTTTAAATCTATTTTTTCTGATACTAATACAATCATGCTGGTTTTCTTGTATCATTTTGTGGCATAGCTTTTCTCATATACTTATTAATGACTTGTCTTGCCCTTTATATATAGTGTATTTTTTACATAACAAAAATTGGGACTTTTTCATTTTCTGACAATCTCTGCCTTATAAAGAAAGTGCTTTGTCCAGTGATAATTAATGTTAATATTGACATGGTTTTATTTATCTACCATTGTGATATTTAGTTTTTATTTGTCTCATTTTATTTTAATCCTCCCCATTTTCTTTTTCTTTCTTTAGGGTCAAATATTTTTCAGGATATATGTTTAATTTCTCTCTCTGTGGGAATTATAGTATGAATCTTAAAATCATCACAGTCTACTTAGTATTATACTAGTTCACCTAAAATGTTAGAATATTGCTGGGCTTGGTGGCACACGCTTGTAATCCCAGTACTTTGGGAGGCGGAGACCGGAGGATCCAGGTTCACGGCCAGCCTCAGCTGTCTCTCTCTCTCTCTCTCTCTCTCTCTCTCTCTCTCTCTCCTTAGTGAGGCCCTCCACAACTTTGTGAGACCCTGTTTCAAAATAAAGTATAAAAAATAGGGCCAGGGGTGTAGCGCGGAGGTAGAACGCCCCTGTGTTCAATCCCCAGTACTGCAAAAAAAAAAAGTTAGAATATTGCAACTGTGTAGTTCTGTTTACCAGCTCTATCTATTATCCTGATGTTTTCATATACCTTAAGTCTACATATATTATATATCCCACCGAGCATTGTTATAACATCTTCAATTAATTTTTAGAGAAATGAAATAAAGAAAATATATAATATTTTATGTTCACTCAAGTGAATCATTTCAGTGCTCTTTATGTCCAGTAGAATTGTGGTACAATTTTCTTCAGCTTGAAAATATCTTTTTAGCATATTTTGTCGTGTAGATCTGATGGTGAAGAATATTCTCATTTTTGTTTACCTTAAAATGGAGGTTTTCATTTCTGAAAAATAGTTTAATTGGATACAGAATTGTCAGCTGCTGGATTTTATTTTTCAACAGTTCAAAGATGTCATTCCACTCACTGTCTTTGGCTTTCACTGTTTGTTAAGAACAAATACCATAATTTATATTTTTGTATATAATATGTCATTTTTATCTGGCTGTTTTCAATTATTGTTTGTTTTTCAGCAGTTTTATAATGTATCTAAGTGCAGTTTGCTGTGCTTAAAGTTCACTGAGTGTTTTTTATCTGGATATTACATTTTTTACCAATTTTTTTCTTTTTTTGTGATAGTGGTGATTGAACCCTGGGACAGTCTACCTCCAAGCCACATCCCCAGCCTTTCTTTGTATTAATACATTTTTTTTTGAAACATGGTTTTGTTAAGTTTCTGAAGCTGGCTATGGAACCTGCTATCCTCCTGTCTCAGCTTCCTAAGTACTGGGATTACAGGCATGAGTCCCTCAAACCCTTCCTGTACATGCATAGTTCAGGCTAATCTAACATTTAGGCAAAGCTTATTCAGATTTCTGGGCTAACCCTCTAGACATATTCCTTTGATCTGAGACTTCCCTTCCTAATTTCTTGTCATTTTGCACTCCTGAACCCTGACCTCTCATTTCTTGAGTAAGACCAAGGCTTTCTGCTTCTACTTAACCTTCTTGCTGTGGTAGACCTGCATGTGTCCTCAGCAAATGCAACCCAAATCTCACCCACTGCTCTTCTCTTTCCAGAGCCAATTCTTCTCCAGGTTTCGCCTGCTTTTGATTTCTGCTCAGTGCTTCTCGCCCAAAGTTTAGAATCATTATAGAAGGGAGATTAAGTCCTGTATAAAGTACTCTGCAATTACAAAAAGTGGACTCTGCCAAAGTGAATTCTGTTCTTTCTAAGCTCTGGTCTTCTACACAAAATAAGAAAAACACTCAGCAACCCATTTATACCAGATATTAGCGATTACGTCAAGATTTATTCTTTGCTTCATCATATCTCTCCAGGTAATTTTATCTATAATCGTGACCTCTCTTATCTTACTTATTGATGCCTGCTCAAACCTTTACCTTTATAGACCTTGCCACTCTCTTGAGCACCAGGTCTAGATTTCCAACTATATCCATATCCAAATTCATACAATGGTATTTTCTTTGTTAAACCTTGCACACATCACGAGTGGAAATTGGCAATCCCAATTGTAGGTTCCTGAAAATTATATTCCTGCTTTCATCTCATCGCTTGTTGGTATCTGTATTAGGTCCCTGCATGTGCCTGTTTCCCTAAGTACACTCTAAATTCCTGGTCGCCAGATGTCATATCTCATTTATCTTCACATTGCTAGAACCTAACTCATTTCTTTTGCTGAAAAGTATTTATTGAAACCAGATTTCAAAAGGAAAAAATGCTTATATCTTTTTCTGGTTTAACTAAAAGGTAGTATGGTCTCAAGAAAGTTTTTTGCTTCTTACACAATTAAAATGCTTGATTTTTTAGTAGACCAATACATGAATACATGAGCTTTTAGGAATTTAAGTGAAGTGACACAATGACCCACTGCTTGTAGAGACACATCTATTTATTTATTTAATTTATTTATTTTTGTATTGGGGATTGAACCCAGGAGCATTCTACCTCCAAGCTATAGCCCCAGCCTTAATTTATATTTTATTTTGTAATAGAGTCTCACTAAGTTGCTGAGGGTCTCCCTAAATTGCTGAGACTGACTTTGAACTTGCTATCCTAGGCTGTCTCAGTCTCCTAAGTACTGAGGTTACAGGCATATGCAACAATGCCCAGCCTTGTAGAGATACTTTTAAAGACAAATATTTAATTTTTTATTCAGTGAGATATTGACATCTACCTATTAAAAAAGGAGATGTAAACTTTTCTCAAAAAAATTTCATGAGTTCAAATGCTGAGTCATATATACTTTGGGAAGAGCTATATGTTGGCTCTTTTTTATTTTTTTTTACTTTATTATTTTTTAATATGTTTTTATTGGTGCATTGTAGTCTCACATCACAATGAGTATCAGTTTGGTGTTAACATACATGCACACAGCTCTTGGTGTCTCTCCCCTCCGCTCCCCCCCCCCACATGTAGCACTGAGAATGATGTTGGTATAATCTCATATGTACACATTGTTTATGATAGTAATTCCATAGATTCACTTCTTTCTTGCC
>PVJS01045018.1:0-10726 GCA_004027185.1 Glis glis
GGGGGTGGGAATTGGGGAGGGCTAATTGACCGATGAGTGCATGTATATGTCAACCACCCTGAAATCCTTCAAGATGTATGATTGCAATGCACTAATAAAATAAAAAAAGAAGAAAAAAAAAGTTTTAGAGCCGGGCATAGTGGCGCACGCTTATAATCTCAGTACTTGGGAGGCGGAGACCGGAGGATCTAGGTTCGTGGCCAGCCTCAGCTACTTAGTGAGGCCCTCTGCAACTTTGTGAGACCCGGTTTCAAAATAAAGTATAAAAAATAGGGCCGGGGGTGTAGCTCGGAGGTAAAACACCCCTGGGTTCAATCCCTGGTACCGCAAAAAAAAAAAAGTTTTATTATAATGATATAAAGTCTGTGATGGACTGGTTGCCGCGGATGCTGCTTGCTGATGAAAGTCCCTCGCACGTACGACTCTGAGTCCAAAATTATTTTTAATATTAGAGGCGGCCGGAGAGGCGGCAGCTCAAATCTCCTGTCCTCCTGCAGCCAGCGCCTTTCTTTTATTGAAGGTTTAAACAAAGCATTTCTAAAATTGATTAAACAGCAGGGCAGTCATGAGTTTAGGGTTATGGGCCAGGTTTAGGGGGAGGCAATCAGGGGCTAGGTTTAGGGAGGGGCAAGGTAAACATTTCTGGGAGATTAGGAGGTCATCAAAGTCCATCTTGCGGTCCCATCCGGTCCAAGGGAACTTGTCTGCTTTCGGACAATTTCTACTCAGCATGTACTATGTACATAGCTAGGTGCTCCGAAATGGTGACCTCATCATGTAGGCTAAGATGGCTCCCAACAAAAGTCCACCTACTAATTTCAACATCTGAATATGTTTTCTAATTTTTAAATGAAGTATTGACAATGAGTCATATTGTTCTGTTTCTTTTTTTTTTTTTTTTTTGCGGTACCGGGGATTGAACGCAGGGGCGTTCTACCTCCGCGCTACACCCCCGGCCCTATTTTTTTGTATACTTTATTTTGAAACCGGGTCTCACAAAGTTGCGAAGGGCCTCACTAGGTAGGGAAAGAGAGAAAGACGGGGGGGAGAGAGAGAGAGAGAGCTGAGGCTGGCCGCGAACCCGGATCCTCCGGTCTCCACCTCCCAAAGTACTGGGATTACAAGCGTGCGCCACCACGCCCAGCTTGTTCTGTTTCTTTATAGCATCTAGTTATTTTTTAATTTTGTGCTGGACATCGTAAATGGTCGAGATTCTGGATTGTGTTATCTTCTGAATAATCTTGCATATAGTTCTGTTTAGTTGCCGGCCATTCAGCATGATTTTGTGCAGTCTTTTTTTTTTTTTTTTTTTTTTGCGGTACTAGGGATTGAACCCAGGGGCGTTCTACCTCCGCGTTACACCCCTGGCCCTATTTTTTATACTTTATTTTGAAACCAAGTCTCGCGAAGTTGCGGAGGGCCTCACTGAGTAGCTGAGGCTGGCCGCAAACCCCGATCCTCCATCCTCCGATCTCAGCCTCCCAAGTACTGGGATTACAAGCGTGCACCACCACGCCTGGCTTGTGCAGTCTTAAGTTTAGATTTTTCTGTGTGTGTGTGCATACCCTCCCAGGATCTCAATGCAAAGCCTTGTGTTTACTGAGCCCCTCTAACTTGCTGATATTTGACCACAAAATCTGTCTCCCAATACCAAGAAGCTACACCAAACTCCGCTCAGGTCTCTCAGTCTCCAGCTATGACTTCCCCTAGGCTTCTTGGAATCAAGTCCCCCCCACAGCCAGCAAAGGAGAGAAAACTCTCCCTTTGTTGCTGTTTTTCCTCCCTTCTTTCCCTCCCTTCCTTCCTTTCTTCCTCCCTGTCTTTTTTCGGTGCTAGGGATGGAACCCAGGGGCATTCTACCTCCGAACCACACCCCAGAACTATTTTATTTTTTATTTCAAAACAGGGCCTCACCAAGTTGCTGAGGCTGGCTGCAAACCTGTGAGTCTCCTGTCTCAGCCTCCCAAGTCCTGTGATTACAGGTGTGTGCCACAGCGCCCTGCACAGAGCTGTCACTAACGGGGAAGGACAGGCTTCTCTTTTCAGATGCATACCCCCACATGACTTGCTGTTGGGTTCAACCCACTGCTGGCTTTGTGTCCCCGCCCTGATCTGGTGCCACGTTTAGAGTACAAGCTGATAACCACAAGTTTGGCTTTTGCTGTCATGGTGGGGAGCGTCGGCCGAGGGCCAGGAGGGACCTGCACCCCCAGATGTGCCTCCTGGACAGCAGAAAGCCGCTGGCTAAAGCCACTGAGGACACCTGCCCAGCTCATGTCTGGACTAAATCACATTCCGATCGGGGGTGATGTTCATTCAACAGGCTCAAACAACAAGCTAAGTAAGAAGAAATCAAAACACTTCTTATAGATGGGGAGAGTCCCCTCTACAGCGGCAGAGGTCACCGACACCACAGCGGAAATGAGCACTTGACAGAGGGGCCCTCTGTCTTCAGGCCGGGGCGTAGGAGCCAGGGCTCCCTCCTGGGCTAGCTGTGTGGCCTTGGGCAAGATCCTGCCCCTCTCTGGGCCTCTTTCCACCATCCACTCAAAGGGATGCTCTCTTAGGGCCCTCCCAACATGGGATCAGAAGCGAGGAGTCCTGGCCCCTGACCATGGTTCTGCCTACAAAATGGTAAGTGGGGTTGGGCATGTCACTTAATCCTTCTGCCTCAGTTTCCCCATCTGTAACACAGGGTGCATATGTCCAACACTCCCTTCTATAACAAGCCATCAAGAGTCCTTTAAAAATAATAAAATAAAAACAGGTGTGGTGGCCCATATCTGTAATCTCAGTTCTTGGGAAACTGAGACAAGAGGATCACAGGTTTGAGGCCAGCCTCAGCAACTTATCAAGACATTTATTTATTTATTTATTTATTTATTTATTTATTTATTTATTTTGGTGCTGGGGATGGAACCCGGGGCATTCTATCTCTGAGCTACACCCCCAGCCCTATTTTTTATTTTTTATTTTGAAACAAGGTCTTACTGAGTTGCGGAGGGCCTCACTAAGCAGCTGAGGCTCGCTGCGAACCTGTGATCCTCCTGTCTCAGCCTCCCCAGTACTGGGATTACAAGTGTGCGCCACCACGCCCGACTGAGACCCTGTTTCAAAATAAAAAATAAAGGCTGGGGATGTAGTTCAGTGGTAAAGCACTTGCCTACCATGAACAAGGCCTTTGGTTCAATCCCCAGCACCACCACCAACAACAAAAAAAAGTAAAAAAATTAAAATAAAAAATAAGCCTGGTGTGGTGGTACACACTTGTAATCCCAGTACTTGGGAGGCTGAGACAGGAGGATCGCAGGTTCAAGGCCAGCCTCAGCGACTTAGTGAGACCCTGTTTCAAAATAAAAGAATACAATAAGGCTGGGGGTGTAACTCAGAGGTAGAATGCCCCTGGGTTCCATCCCCAGTACTAAAAGAAAAAAGAAAAGTAAAATAGAAAATAAAATAGGGCTGGGAATGTAGCTAGGGTATAAAATGCCCCTGGATTCCATCCCAAGCACCAAAATAACAATAACGATGATGATGCAGCAGCAGCAGCGGCAGCAGCGGCACAGGCCTGTAATCTCAGCTACTGAGGAGGCTGAGGCAGGAGGATAGCAAGATTGAGGCCAGCCTCAGCAACTTAGAGAGACCCTGTCTCAAAAAATAGAAAGGACTGGGGATGTAGCTCAGTGGTAGAGCACCCCTGAGTTCAATCCCCAGTAGCAAAAAATAAAATAATAAAACAGTGAGGTGCTCTGGACACCAAAATAAGAAACATGTATCGCACCCCAAGATCCCCAGCCTTGCGCTGTGCGCGGCATTCTCAACAGACTCTTGTTAGAGGGCAACCAGGGGAAAAGGAGCCAACTCCCCTTGGGGGGAAAATGAGAGCTTTCAAAGAGAGACAAATAACTTGCAATTTAAATGCATAAGAGACCAGGCTGTGCCACCGCATATGCAGATAGATGCAAATGATATGCAAATGACCCAGAGCAAACCTGGGTTTGCCAATGTCCTTTGCCAAGCAGTCAGTTATGGGGTTCAGCCAGGTCTGGTCTGTGCCAGAAGCTCACATCTGGGGCCCACAGGCTTTGGGGTGAACGTTCACTTGCACCTCTTCCAAGCTTTCCAAGGCCCAGCAGGTCACAGCCCCGCCTCCCTGCCGGCTCCAGATCTGCCCCCACCTTAGCCACAGGGTGGTTCCTTCACTGCCACCAAACTGCAAGCTCCCCAGGGTGGGGGTTCTCGCCTACTCACGACTGCACCCCCAGAAGTGGCGCAGAGCCTGGCCGCCAACAGGCCTTCCGGGCTACAGGCTGAGTGAGCGGGCAGGGCAGGAGGGGTGGGTGACTTCTCTCTGAGCCCTCCTTGACCAGGCCTTTCCATCGTGCTGTGACCCAACGATGGTACCTCTGTCACTGTGAAGAGGAGACAGCGGGCACCGCCTTACCAATGACCATGGAGCGACTGAACCTTGCCAGTCACTTAGATTAGTGTGTGTGTGGCACTGGGGATTGACCCCAGGGGCATTCTACCTCTAAGTTATACCCTCAGCCCTATTTTATTTTTTATTTGGAAACAGGCTCTTACTAAGTTGCTGAGGTTCTAGTTAAGTTGCTGAAGCTGGCTTCCAACCTGCAATCCTCCTGTCTCAGCCTCCCAAGGACTGGAACTACAGGATGTACCACCACTTCCCATCATTTTTTTTTTTTTTTTTTTGCAGTACTGGGGATTGAACCCAGGGCAATTCTACCTCCGAGCTACACCTCCCAGCCCTATTTTTTATTCTTTTTTTCGATCTAGAGATTGAACCCAGGGGCGTTCTACCTCCAGGCTACACCCCCAGCCCTGTTTTTTTGTTCTTTATTTTGAAACCGGGTCTCACTAAGTTGCAGAGGGCCTCACTAAGTAGCTGAGGCTGGCCGTGAACCCGGCTCCTCCAGTCTCAGCCTCCCAAGTACTGGGATTACAAGCGTGCACCACTATGCCTGGCTATTTTTTATTTTGAAACAAGGTCTCCCTAAATTGCTGAGGCTGGATTCAAACCTGCAACCCTCCTGTCTCAGCCTCCCAAGTACTGGGATTACAGGAGTGCGCCACCACGTCCGGCTTCACTTGGATAATTTATGAATTAGGAGAGGTTCCACTTGGTTGATATAATATGGTGTATGTGTGTGTGTGTGTGTGTGTGTGTGTGTGTGTGTGTGTGTTTGTGTGTGTGTATGTGAGTAAAATGATGTTCTAACCCATTCTTTCATTCTGCCATCTTTTCTAGGGTGGACCAGGGCCTTATACAGAGGAGCTGTATGATAAATATTGGTTGACAAGCCAGGTGTGGTGGCGTACACCTGTCATCCCAGCACTTGGGAGGCTAAAACAGGAGGATCGCAGGTTCGAGGACAGCTTTAGCAATTTAGCAAGCCCCTCAGCAACTTATCAAGACCCTGTTTCAAAATTAAAAAAATAAAAAGGGCCGGGTGTGTAGCTAGAGGTAGAATGTCCCTGGGTTCAATCCCTAGCACCAAAAGTAAATAAATAAATACTGCTGACGAATGGATGCCCGCATGAATGAAGTCTGCCCACAGCCCTGGCCCATTTTGTCTCGGCCTCGGCCCTTAAGTTGGGCTGTTGAACTTCATCTATCTGTGGTCGCCAGTATGAACTGGTTTTGGTGTCTATGCATTTCAGGAAGTGCGGCAGACACTTTAAGTGCCCCATGGCACCCCAGTGGCCCACAGCTGATCCCGCTGCGGCATGGCGGCAGGAGTGTGGCTTTGAGCAGGTGCTCTCTTTCTGCCCCGGGGCTTTTCCCAAGGCCTCCTGAGGCCTCCGGCACAGCCCGGCAGTGTGGTGGGGCAGAGGCCCAGGAGCATGCTTCTGCACTGGGGGCAGGAGCCAGTGGACGGGTGTCCCCGCCTCTCCCCCAGAAGACCACACTTGGGGCCACTCTGCTTCCAGAGTCCCTGGAGGAACCCGGCCTCCCACCGCAGGCACCCACCCCAGCAACACCCGCCTGCATCTCCCGCCTCCGCCGCCTCCCTCCTGCCGCCTGGGGTCCCCAAGTCCTAGACTCAGGCTCTGCTTCCAAGGGACCCCCTATTAGTCAGAGGCTCTCCCCAAGTCTGGTTAAGCCCTATGGTTAACCAGATTAGTTAGTGTTCTAGGAATATGATATGTCCTAGGAATGATATGTTCTAGGAATATAATATGTTGGAATATAATATGTAGGAATATAATATATATAATGATATGTTCTAGGAATATAATATGATATGATTTTATTTTTTATTAGCTGCTAGTGTTCTGAGGAATACGATGTGTGTGCAAAGAACAGATTGGGGATGGCTCGTCTTCACAGCCAAAGTGGATTAAGCCGGTGTTAAGTGTGTTGAATAGCACTCACTCACTCGTTCAGCACGGAGCTCCTGAGCTCCTGCTCTGGGCGCCGGGGAGGAGACAGACGCCCAAGGCCTGCGCCCACTCACAACTTGCTGGAGGAGACAGAGATCCGTGAACAGTCCCTCAGGTAACCTTTCACTATGGCTGTGACGAGGACGGGGGCAAGCATCTGTGAAGGGAGACTTGGTTAAGCACCTTCATCTTTGTTATTCTTTTGAACCTTCAAACCACTCCGTTCCTCTGGAGGCACGAGGGCACCCATTTACAGATAGGAAAACCGAGGCTTGGCGTGTGGGGACCTGTCAGTGTAGGGAGGTCAGAGAGCCCCAAAGTGTCAGAGCTGAGACCTAAGTCCACAGCACCTAATCTGGGTGCGGGGCGGTGTCCTGCCCGCCCTGGTGACCATGAGCAGTAAGTGGAGACCGGTCTGCTTTGGAGCTACCTCATGAGCCTCGCTGCAGACCAGCTCTGTCCAAGAGAAACGGGGAGGACGCTGGGCGTGGCGGCGCACACTTGGAATCCCAGTTCTAGGGAGGCTGAGATGGGAGGATCACAGGTTCGAAGCCAGCTTCAGCAACTTGTGAGGCCCTCGGCAACTTAGTGAGACCCTGTTTCAAAATAAAGAATACAAAATAGGGCTGGGGGTGTAGCTCGGAGGTAGAATGCCCCTGGGTTCCATGCCCAGTACCACAAAAATAAATAAATAAATAAATACATAAATAAATAAATAAGTAAATAGATAAATCACTAGCGAGATATTGACTTTTTGTGCCATACTACGTCTGTTTTTTTGTTTGTTTGGTTGGTTTGGTTCTGGGGGTTGACCCCAGGGGCATTTTACCTCAGAGCTACACCTCCAGCCCTTTTTTATTTTGAAACAGGGTCTCACTAAGTTGCTGAGGCTGGCCTCAAACCTACGATCCTCCTGACTCAGTCTCCCAAGTACTGGGATTACAGGCGTGTGCCACCACGCCCGGTTTGTTTTATGTTTTATAGCCAAATGGAGAGGAAAGTGCAGAGCTACTCCGTGCCCCCCCTGCCCCCCTCACCACACGCACAGCCACCCCTGTCACCATTTAACACAACCGGTGAATCTGCAAGCACACTCATTATCACCAATGGTCGCTGCCTTTTTAAGCTCTGTCAAAGCCAGCGAGGCGCTCACCTCGTCAAAAGCCGGCTCCCGCTCTCTCCCTCTCTCGCTGTCTCCTGGCCTGAGCTCTTGGGAGGGCTAATTAGAGTCCATTTTAACCCAAATGACCTGCCACCTCCCTCCTCTGCGGAGGCCGGCTCTGCCCCTGCAGCTGTGGCGATCACAGGGAGTGGAGGGAGGTCGGGTCTGGGTTTGTGATGGGCTGAAACAGCTCCTTTAATTTTGTCAAATCCAAAGCCGGTGCCTGGAGTGGTGGGTGCGACGCGGCCTGCTCTCGTTCACGCATTAGACACGCATTTATCGGGCGCCTCGGATGTTTCTGCAGCTGCCGCGAGGATGCTGGACATGGAGAGAGAAGGGACGCAGCCCCTCCCCAGGGACAGGGCAGTGACAGCCAGGACCAGCCACAGTGAAGCTCCGGGGTCTGAAGCCGGGGTGGGGACAGACGCGGGCCAGGAGTGGGGAGAGCAAATTCAAAGAATGGGAAGAGCCGGGCACAAAGGGGCACGCCTGTAATCCCAGTGCTTGTAAGGCTGAGATAGGAGGATCGCAGGTTCAAGACCAGACTCAAGCCGGGCGTGGTGGCGCACACTTGTAATCCCAGTACTTTGGGAGGTGGAGACCAGAGGATCCAGGTTCACGGCCAGCCTCAGCTCTCTCTCTCTCTCTCTCTCTCTCTCTCTCTTTCTCTCTCTCTCTACTTAGTGAGGCCCTCCGCAACTTCGTGAGACCCGGTTTCAAAATAAAGTATAAGCCGGGCGTGGTGGCGCACGCTTGTAATCCCAGTACTTTGGGAGGCGGAGACCGGAGGATCCGGGTTCGTGGCCAGCCTCAGCTCGCACACGCGTGCGCGTGCGCACACTCTCTCTCTCTCCCTCTCTACTTAGTGAGGCCCTCCACAACTTCGTGAGACCCGGTCTCAAAATAAAGTATAAAAAATAGGGCCAGGGGCGTAGCGCGGAGGTAGAACGCCCCTGGGTTCAATCCCTGGTACCGCAAAAAATAAATAAAAAATAAAAAATATAAGCCGGGCGTGGTGGTGCACGCTTGTAATCCCAGTACTTTGGGAGGTGGAGACAGGAGAATCCGGGTTCGCGGCCAGCCTCAGCTCTCTAGTTCTCTCTGTCTCTCTCTCTCTCCTTAGTGAGGCCCTCCGCAACTTTGTGAGACCCAGTTTCAAAAATAAAGTATAAAAAATAGGGCCGGGGGAATAGCACGGAGGTAGAATGCCCCTGCGTTCAATCCCCAGTACCACAAAAAAATAAATAAATAAAATAAAATAAAATAAAATAAAATAAAATAAAAAATAGGGCTGGGGGTGTAGCTCGGAAGTAGAATGCCCCTGGGTTCAATCTGAAGAAGGAGGAGGAGGAGGAGAAGGAAGAGGAGAAGGAAGAGGAAGAGGAGGTGGAGAAGGAGGAGGAGGAGGAGGAGGAGGTGGAGGAGAAGGAGAAGAAGAAGAGACATGTGATCAGGTGTGTGGCTGGAGGGCAGGATGCCGCAGGGCACTGGCCCCACAGGGTCTAGTCCAGGATGGGTCTTACCTGCCAGGTACAAGAGTACCCACAAGGCTCTTGGTGTAGCTCAGTGGTAGAGCATGTGCTTAGCACAAGTCAATCCCCAGCACCCCAAAAAAGACGATAGACAAAGCTAGGCATAGTGGCCCACGCCTGTAATCCCAATACTTGGGAGGCTGAGACAGGAGGATTGCAGGTTCGAGGCCATTTTCAGCAATTTAGCAAGACCCTCAGCAACTTAGTGAGATCCTATTTCAAAATAAAAAATAAAAAGGGCCAGGGTTGTAGCTCAGAGGTAGAACATCCCTGGGTTCAATCTCTAGTACTGCCAAAAATAAAAACGAGTACAGGCAAGGTCCTCTGTCCTCTGAACCAAGTGCTGCAGACAGCTGGGCCGCTCCGCAGAACGGCCCAACATGCATGGGGCCTCTGGGGTTGCTCTGCTGTGGGAAATACAGAGATGAAAAAAATTAAAACAACAACAAAACAAATACCAGACTTGCATTTCCAGCAACATTGTAGACTCACATCAGAAAACCCTTTTGCTACAAAATACCACTTGGAAATGGTAGTGAAAATCTCACAAGCATCCTTTTAAGCGCATGGCTGAGCTTGCGAGAAAGGAGGGAAAGTCCCCAGGGACGGAAACAAAGAAGCTGAAAACCAGAGCAGGAGCGAGGGCTGGTGAGGGCTGGTGTTGGTGCAGAGCGCTGGCAGCCTGGGTTGTTGGATCCCGCAGCCTGGGGACTGGAGTTTACAGCCCTGTAGCCGTGGGGACAAGAAATGAGGCTTCCAGGCTCCAGGAGGTGCAGAGAGGGTGTGAATGAGACCCGCCCCCAAGCCAGACTCTTCAGAGTTAAATTCTCAGGGAAAAAGGTGGATGAAAACCACGTTCTGATGGGTGTGGTGACGCACGCTTGTAATCCCAGTACTTCGGAGGCTGAGACCGGAGGATCCGGGTTCGCGGCCAGCCTCAGCTACTTAGTGAGGCCCTGCGCAACTTAGTGAGACCCTGTTTCAAAATAAAGAATAAAAAATAGGGCTGGGGGTGTAGCTTGGAAGTAGAATGCCCCTGGGTTCAATCCCCAATACTGCGAAAGAAAAGGAAGGAAGGAAGGAAGGAAGGAAGGAAGGAAGGAAGGAAGGAAGGAAGGAAACCATGTTCTGCTCAGGCAGCTCATCAGGAAGCCACAGCTGGACTTGGGGCTGAAAACAGGGCTGCTCTGGGAATTCATAACATTGACTTAGCCTCAAGGGATTTAAATCGAGACTACTCTGCTCCCAACACCCTCTGGAGTCTCCCAAAGCAAGAATTAAACACCACACAAAAAGGGTCCCTAGGCACTGGGCAGAAACAAAGGGCAAACAGTCATTAGAGGGCCTAGGGCTCAACCGGGCTCCCAGGGTTCCCACAGACAACAGCTGATGAGCTCACAAAGGCAAAATTACAAACCCAAAGCAGCCACCGGTGAGACCCAGCCGCAATGCAAACCCACAGTAAGATCAAAGCCCCGAACCTCAGATGACAGAGACCATGGAATAGCTGGAATTGGGGGTGGGGTGGGGGTGCAGCTCAGTGGAGGAGCTTGCCTGCCTGGGGGAGGCCCTGGGTTCCAGCCCCAGCAACACAAAAATAAAAAATAAGTACCTAAGCCGGGCGTGG
>PVJS01045019.1:0-16413 GCA_004027185.1 Glis glis
AGGGAAGATCTTTCCATCTTCTAAGATCTTCTTCAATTTCTTTCTTCAGTGTTCTATAGTTTTCATTGTAGAGGTCTTTCACCTCTTTGGTTAAATTTATTCCTAGGTATTTGATTGGTTTTGAAGTTATTGTGAATGGGATTGTTTTCTGGATTTCTTTCTCAGTGGATTCATGGTTGGCATATATGAAAGCTACTAATTAAAATTATTTAAAAAAAATTTTTTTTTTTTGCCATACCAGGGATTGAACCCAGGGGCGTTCTACCTCCGCGCTACGCCCCCGGCCCTATTTTTTAATACTTTATTTTGAAACCGGGTCTCACGAAGTTGCGGAGGGCCTCACTAGGTAGAGAGAGAGAGAGACAGGGAGAGAGAGAGAGAGAGCTGAGGCTGGCCGCGAACCCGGATCCTCCTGTCTCTGCCTCCCAAAGTACTGGGATTACAAGCATGCACCACCACGCCCGGCTTAACATTTCTTTAGCTTTGGTGTTTTTCAGGGCAACTAATGTCACATAACACTTTTAAGTTACTAGCTCTTTGTATTTTAGATCTTGATATTTAGAATAATTTATCTTGAGTAGATTATTGTGTATGCATGAGCACATGTTTACTTTCTACTAGTTGTTCCAGTTCTGCAATCTGGAATTCTACATTCATAATGGAGTTTTAGGACTTTAGTTCTATAGAAATGTCAAAATTATAATTTCCAAATCTAGATGGTTTACCGTGGTCCCAATTGGGTGGGCACCTCTATTTCCCTAGCATTCCTGAGAAGCAACCTCAGGCAGCAATTGAAGCATTTCACATCTACTTTTATGGGTGATTCAAGATTTCAGCATGGCTGTTTCTCACTGCCCCATATAGGATGGTTTTACACCTCTTTGCTTAGTACAGTCAATCCCTCAGCTGCCTCCAGCAGCCTTCGATCTAGGAACTTCCTAGAACTGTCATCAGATTTTGTTTATTGTTGTGGGCACCAGTTCCATTTTTATCTCATTGGGATGTCTACATGGTATAAAAATACTTTAACTATCATGCTATATGTTTGGAAGCAAGGTAGAAAGAGATTCCATATAACAGCAATATCTGGACCAGAATTCACAAGTATAAACATTCTTCATTCACAGTTCTTTTGACACAAATTCAAAGGCAGAAAAAAACGGCAAATAAGATACATTGCAGTTGACTGTGCTACCTTTCAAGTATATGTATGTAATCTTAACTCATGAGAAACATTAAAACAAGGAATTATCTAGGTAATCTAGGTAATCATTTTTTTTTTTTTTTGCGGTACCGGGGATTGAACCCTGGGGTGTTCTACCTCCGCACTACACCCCCAGCCCTATTTTTTATACTTTATTTTTGAAACCGGGTCTCACGAAGTTGCGGAGGGCCTCACTATGTAGAGAGAGAGAGAAAGAGAGAGACGTGGAGAGAGAGAGAGAGTGCTGAGGCTGGCTTCAAACCCAGATCCTCCGGTCTCCACCTCCCAAAGTACTGGGATTACAAGCATGCGCCACCACGCCCGGCAAGGTAATCATTTTAATTCAAAGTTATTCCATACCTTCCTTTGGGTCTCTTTTATATATTTTTTGATCCACACTTCCATATAGCAAACTCTAAAATTTTAAAGTTTAGTTTCTTAGGTCATATTTTTCCTTACAATCCCAAGTCTTATAATAAGACAGACTTGTCAGTTATAAGATTCAACTCTGTGCTCTACCCTTGGAAACTTCCTATTGATTTAGATCAAAATGTCAGGAGAGGATTGAGTACAGATTTCATTTTCCTAGTTGGATAGGGTAATCATTTAACTTGGATGGAATGTCGTAAAATATTTTCCTACCATTTTTGGAATAGAAATTTTTGTTCACTGTTGTTGATAGTAGGAGCAAATCAATTTTATATGTTCATCAACATAGAAGATAATGCATCTTTATGTAATGGTTTGTTGGTTTTCCTTCACCATGTTCATAAAATAATGAATCAAATCTTCAGTTGTATCAATTAAAATTATTTAAAACATCCCTTTGGAGTTTCTTTGGAGACTAGTGTTTTGCAATATATTTTGGGGGTTAAGCTATGTCAAGAACTGTGCAGCATGTGAAATTTTACTTACAAGCTATGTTAGCCTACCACAATTTGAAGAATGTTGACAGAAATCATGAGATTTCTGGCTCAAAGGCAAAAGATGTTATTACTTTTGGCAACATCAGTAGACAGAGCTTCAGGTTGATTTGCATCTATGATTCCCCTCACCCCAATCCTACTAGGGAAATGAAAATGGCCCAGTTTGGATGCTTAAGTATGAAATTGGTTATGTTATGGAATAGAAACACTGCTTTGGGGATTCAACACCTTTTTAAAAAGCAGAAGCAACCCTACAATTTGTCTCAGTAGATCAGCAGATGTTAAAAGGGGAAGGGTGCTAAATAATCTATCAAGGTTGCCCTTGGAATAGAACCCTGATAAATGGTCCTGATAATGAACGATTAGGGCACTGGCTTCTAGGTTTATCCTGTGAGAACTTGTAGAGATGCTCAAAGTTCATGGGGAATGATCTTTTCTCAAAAGAAATAAGGAAGGAGCTGGGTGTGGTGGTAATACAGAGTCTCTCCTCTTATTGGGCTCTTGTCCAGTGGATTTACATGAATGATGTCCAAGGACTAATGAAGGGTGTAGGAGTAGGAAAGTTTACTTGTGAGCCAAGGAAAGATAGACAATAGAAAAACAGAATAGCGCCTGTACAGGGGAGGGGCTCTCAAAAGGGAGTATTGAATGAAGTTCTTGGTAGGTAAGCTTTTACTCCTTCTTGTGGTCCCTCATCTGCTCTTTTGTTATTGGTCATACTTGGGTCTTGGGAACCCATTGTCTTTTACCCATTTTCAATCATTAATTTGAATCATTATTTTGTGGGCTGGTGGACTTTAATCTCCTGGGGCTGGTGGGCTCTAGTCTCCTCGCCCATAGGTTCTCCTCAGAATGTGGCCCACAGAGGGGCTTAAGTTTTGTTTTGATTCCCATGGTCCTTTTCTGGTCATTGTTATATATTATTAACCTTCTATGTTTTTGTTCCTTATATAGATAGTTTCTTTGCTGTGGATCCAAGTTTATCTAAATGTTATATAAAAGTGTATAAAGTAAAAGATAAAAGATGCACACACACATATATGTATATTATATATAAAGCAACCAATAAGTGATATATTTAATAAAATTTACATTATATCTGAACCATAAATATATAAAATGGTTAATGGTGATACATACCTGTAATTCTAGTACTTGGGAGGCTGGGAGAGGGGGATTGCAGATTTAAGACCAGCCTCAGCAACTTAGGGAGACCCTCAGCAACTTTGCAAGGCTCTGTTTAAAAAAAAAATTAAAAAATGGGACTAGGGTGTCATTTGGAGGTATACTGCCCCTGGGTTCATTTTCTAGTACAAAACAAAAAAAGAAAGAAAAAGAAAAGAAGAAAGAGAGGAAGGACAATTGCATCACACTTACTAGCCAACAGTTGTTAACCATTGTGTCAAGCACTTGATTTACTTTATCAAAATTAACTACTATCACGACCCTTGTACTTTCAATCATTTCTGTTTTAAAATAAGGAACCAACTTAGATATTTTGAGTAACTTTCTCAAGGCCAGTACAGACAGAAAAAAAGGAAGGTTAGAGGCATCGTCAGAATGAGTCTTACAAATTAAACATAATGGCAATCTAAACTCAATAATAAGAATGTATGCTCTGATACGACATGTATAGTTTCTTTTTTAATCTAATCCTCACAATAATACATTGAGGTCCATTATTCTCATTTTCTATCTCAAGATGCTGAGACCTAAGCCACGTAAGTACTGTGAAAGATATTTAAAAGTTGTCAGGATCAAAATGGAGTCATTTATCTAACAAAGAAGAAGCAAATAAAGCTGGAAGGAAAGGTTCTTACACAAACTGCCTGGTAGCATCTATCACAAAAGGCTTTTCCAGAACCATAGCTGGCAAAGAGATCAAGACCATGTTATAGGAAAAGCACTTCTACAAGGACATCTGCCCAGCAAGGATCTAGTCACCTCTGACTGACAGCACTCTTTTTTTTTTAATCATTGTGGCCAAGGTTTATTGTTTCAAAATATCTGGCGTAATCTTCCTCATTTTTGTCTTTACAATATTCCCTGGCCTTCATCTCTTTGGATATGCCCATAGTTTCCTATGGATGTTTCTTCCCATTGCAATGCTCTGCTATTCCCAAATAAATGTTACTATTATGTGAAGAATTTCTCTGATAGTTTCTATTAAGGTTGACAGCCTAGATTAAATAATAACTGAAAAGATGAGGAAAGATAGTTCTGGAACATTCATTCTTACACCATTTGTTGAATTTTCTCTCAAAAAACAATTATGGCTTCATATGAACTAAAATATCCTTTTTCCTACTATACCCAATATATGTAATTTTTGCTTATGCTATTCCTATACAGTTGAAGATTCAATATTATGATTAGTTTATCTATATAGGAGCAAAAAAGAACTATTGTGCTTCAAATTATGATAGTATTAATAAGAAAATCTTTCCAGGGAGTCCATCACAGACCACCAATGCTTCCTTTTTTTTTTTTTTTTGCGGTACTGGGGATTGAACGCAGGGGCGTTCTACCTCCGCGCTACGCCCCTGGCCCTATTTTTTATACTTTATTTTGAAACCGGGTCTCATGAAGTTGCAGGGGGCCTCACTAAGAGGAGAGAGAGAGAGACAGACAGACAGCGAGAGAGCTGAGGCTGGCCGCGAACCCGGATCCTCCCGTCTCCGCCTCCCAAAGTACTGGGATTACAAGCGTGCGCCACCATGCCCGGCCTCAATGCTTCCTTTTGAACATACCATTATGTGTGCCATATAAATAAATGACTATATTTTGAATCTGGTCTTCTACTCTGCTACTCAGTCACCCTTTTCAGGGACAAGGAGGTCTACATACACTATTGACAATAACTAAACTATTCCAGAAATAAAGAGAAATAGAATTAAAAGTTAACACTATATGTAATTATACATAAAGATTACTTATATGTTGTGCTTATTTAAGTTGTTTATAATAAAAAGGATTTTTTATTATATTTGTATTTCTCTCTGTTGATTTCATTTTCAAGTTAATTTATTCTATATTCCGGAATTGCTTCACCAGTTATTTCTGGGCATCCAGTGTCTTCAACTCTTGATATTTCAGTACCAAGAGATATTTTTCATATCTCAAAGTTATTCAGATTGTCCACATCAGGTTATATGACTTCCTCTGTGAAATATAAATACACACACACACACACACACACACACATTGGTTTCTTTGCAGAAATAGGAACTTCCCCAAAGGAAGTGACACCAAAGGTGGAAGCTTTTGACTTGGTGCCATAAAAATGGAATCTCAGTGGATTGAAAATGAATCGATAAGCGTTAATGGGGAAGATAAAAAGGAAGGAGACAGCCCCGATTTCTAGAGAAGTCCATACTGTCAGTGAACAAAAGAAAGGCTGAGCCTTCAATTGGGTAGCTGGGGTGGGAAAGGTCTAGTATTTTTAAGATAATTCCTTTAAGGAGTTTCTCCTGGAATTTCCCTACACCTGGTGATGGTTGATCTGATTAAGAACAGGAGGGTGGGAAAGGCACATCCCATACATTGTGAGAGTGAGGGAGTAGGAAAGACTTCTAGCGAGACTGTGAATTAAGTCCAGAGAGTTTATTTGCCCTTTTGTCCGTGTGGTGGTCTCCATCTGCCATATGCAAACATGGCCTCTGACCTAGATTTTGCATTTCTTATGTCCATTATATCTGCAAAAGAAACCTGTTTGCTATTCTTTTTTTTTTTTTTTGCGGTACCGGGGATTGAACCCAGGGGCGTTCTACCTCCACGCTACGCCCCCGGCCCTATTTTTTATACTTTATTTTGAAACCGGGTCTCACGAAGTTGCGGAGGGCCTCACTAAGGAGAGAGAGAGAGAGACAGAGAGAGAGAGAGAGAGAGCTGAGGCTGGCCGCGAACCCGGATCCTCTGGTCTCTGCCTCCCAAAGTACTGGGATTACAAGCGTGTGCCACCATGCCCGGCCTGTTTGCTATTTTTTCAGCTAGCTAAAGACTATGCCATAAAATTCTTCCACAATGCTAAATCTCCAGCAACCAACTCTATTTAATTATCAATAGCAGGATAATCATTGCTAAGATGAAGAACTAAATTTTAAAGGCATACCTTTCAGGAGTTCAAGTTGAACTATGAAAATTAGAGTAGATATATAGAAAGGACATCTAAAATATAGTAGTGTGAGAATACAATTCAATCTTTTCTATCCAAGAATCAGCTTAATTTAAAGTAACACCATTTTGTAAAGCCACCACTTTGTAACCTTGTTCAAGTTCCTGTTTCTTTGTAAATTTCCATTTCCTGAAAACTGCAAATGTCAACCCTTCCCCTGGCATTCTGTTCTAGACGAATTAGCCATGCACGCAAGACAGTGAAACTAAACTCCCACCAATAGGAGTACTGTGCAGAAGTCGGCCTTAGGAATAAAAACTGGGTGGATTTCCAGCTTGGTGTGTTTGCTTACCAGACTGATTGCTGGTGGCACACCCTTTTTGCAAAAAGTAAAAATTGCCTTGCTGCACCATTTTTGAAAATGTGTCCTTTTGTTTCACCATGAAAATTTATTTCTAACAATAGCATTACTGTTAGGTAGTTAGATTAAAGATGAGCAGGGTAGGGGAAGGAATGGGACCGAGGGTCTGGTCAGCCCTCATGAGAAGAGATGATTCACCACCCAGCTGCAAGTGCCATTTTTAGATATTTTAGGAACCCCCTCCCCCAGCAAGGTTTCACTTAGGCAACTAGGGGAAAGTTTCCAACATGGCAGAAACAGCGCAGGCACACTAAGCTAAGGCACAGTAGAGATATTTTCCTACCCCTGGTGCATATATATAAGAGGGAAATTTCCAGAGTAAAGAAATCTCACCACGTGGAGAAACTGCCATAATTTTCTTCTTCCAGAAACAGACCAGAACCTTACTCTGGAACATACTCCTTTATCATGGTCTTCTCTTAAACTGCACCCCCACTTCCCTAACTAAACCTCTTATATTCCCCTATTTGTGCTTCTGGTTTGAAATCTTTCTCTCAGGAAGAAAGGATCAAGGATAAGAGATCACTGCACTATATTAATTATTTCTATGAAAGATGATCACCCTTTAACATTATTAAAATGAGAAAGACCAGAGTCCAATGAAAAGTTAGAGTTAATGCATTTAAAATAGAAATAGGTTTTCCAAGCCGGGCATGGTGGTACAGGTTTGTAATCTCAGTACTTGGGAGGCCGAAATAGGAGGATTGCAGTTTTGAGGCCAGCCTCAGCAACTTAACAAAGCTCTCAGCAACTTATGAGACCCTGTTTCAAATTTTTTAAAAAAATGGGGGAGGTAGAATGCACGGAGGTAGAATGCTCCCAGGTTCCATCCCCAGTACCAAAAGAAAAACAAAAAAAAAAATAGGTTTTCCATTGGATGATAAAACAGATGATAAAATTCAAAGTTACAATGTGAATGAAGGGCCAAGAATCCCACCCCATTCTAGTGTTACTGGACCCCAGGCCAGAGTCCTGAATCTGGGATACACCCACTAGCCCTCATCAGGAATAAGAAAAACAATGTACAAAAAGGAAAAAGTGAATTTCATCACAGTTTGGCAAAAACTGTGAAGATCTGGGGATGTTGCTCAGTGGTAGAGCACTGGCCTGGCATGGATGAGGTGCTGGGTCCAATCCCCATCATCCCCAAAAGCAAAAACACAACACTCCAAAAAAAAAAAAAAAAAAACTGGGAAGAAAGCGAATCGGCCCTCCCCAGTCCACAGAAGTGTTCCATAGGAGGGATCATTTGTGGAGAAAGAAGGCCAAGAAATATACATATGCAGATTAAGCAAAGAGGTCTGTTGTAATTCTTTTTCTCAGGTGTTCTTGCATCCTCTTGGCTCCAGGGCCAGGGCTCTGGGGGGCAGTTTCAGCTTCCATGCTCAGCGTGAGATGATTGTCTGTAGGAAGATGAGATGGAGAAAATTGCCTAACGAACAGGTTAGTAGGACAATGGCAGGGACTGAGGGGGGGAAAAAAAGCAAACAACACATTTGAGTCTTCTTTGAAAATTCCTAATTTTAAAAGGACCCATTACACTGGAACCAGCCAAGTGAAAGATTGTGAATCAGAGCTCAGAGGCTCAGAGGGTGAATTACTTGTCTGCAACTCTTTGAAGCCTCTGTGCAAAATGTGTGAGTCGAGTGGAGTGGGGCAGAGCCATTCTTTCCTGTGCGTTTATTAATGATTCATATTGTCTTTCAACATTCTTTATCATTAAAAAATGATGAGCATGTGGTGAGTTAATAGAGCTACCAAACTATACTAAGACTGTGCCATTAAAAGAAGCTAGCTTTTGATTAAAATAATAATAAAAGACATCTGGTTTTTATTTTAATTTCCTTTCACATGTTACTCAGGAGCCTCTAACAGTCTTGATACAATCTTCAAATCATGCAAGACTTTTGACAGAACAGAACTTTCACTAACATCCTTTTGATACCGAGTTTCTTACTGGGTCCTTGTCTTACAGAGTCGAAGAATGAAATCCACAGACACCAGGAAAGTGAAAGTAGGCAGATCACCCCTGAGGGCCTTGGCAGACTCCAGAGCCCAGAGAGGACTTCTGGCACTGCCCGACTGTAGCCCGGGCCAAACACTCTCAATTACAGACTGCCTTTCCCCAAAGAGAAGCAAGCAGAAAGGCAGATCACTCCTGGGGACCTTGGCAAACTCCAGAGTCCAGCAGGGCCTTCTGGCACTGCCCGGGTGTAGACTGGGCCACACACCATCAATTGCACACCACCTTTCCCCAAAGTCCACTCAATCCACCAAAGAGAGCAGCAGGGTTAAAGCTCCCACGCAGAGGAGGAGTCCTGAGAGGGCAGCCAAATTGGTGCTGAGCATAGGGCTTTATATATGCTTAAAGCCCCTTTGTATAGACATTAACCAATAAAGAAAGTCCCCATTTTCCATCTTGTATTTCTTGACTTAGCTAATTTGTCATCTCAGACTGTTAATTCCCCGAAGTCATGAGACTGTTCTGTACATTGTTCCCTGGTCTAGATATGGCAACGGTCCACAGGTCTATGGTTGGAGCGCAGAGATTTTTTGGTTCTTGACATCTTGGCTCCACTCCTCCACATTTAATTGTCTGTGTTCAGGTCCGATGAACAACACAGAACCACCTCCCTTCTTAGGGAGGTCTAGATTTGGTTTTTCTTAACCTTTATCCCCTGAGAGTCCCATTCCCTCACTGCCTACCTGATACCTAACTCCTCATTTTCAACAGCTAGCAAACTTTGTCTGGGGAGGGGATTTTACACCCTTCTTTGGGTTATTAAAGCTAATTAAAGTGATGACCCCTGTTTGCCTTCTTGTCACTCAAGGTCTCTGGAAAGGGGCTTCCTATTCCTTCTCTTTCTCCTTTCCTTTCCTGTGATATTGGCAGAAGAACGAAAGGGAAATCCACCCTGCCAGGCCTCTCAGCTGAAAGGAAACTCTGTGAATGGTTTCTTTCTACAGAGGAGGGAAATCCTCAATTTGCTCCTAAGGAAACATTATTCCCCCAATTAATTCACAGCTGGGGACTTATTTAAATATACAAAACTTTTACATCTCCCAATATAAACTCTCCCACCAAATTTTCCAGTTGAGACTACATTTTTTAACACATTCATTTAAAACAAGATTTTAAAGGATTTCCCAGAGAGTACCCATATTTTGGTTAAAAGGTAACAAATTCCTTTGAGAGGAAAAGTGTAAGAGGAGCTGCTCAGATTTATGAATTTTGAAAGACCCCTCTCCCTTCAAAAAGTCACAATTTAGTAAAACTTACTTAAGTTGTCTAGAATGTTATAGTAGTGAAACTTTTATCCTCTGACTTCCTCCCAATTCCAGAGAATAACCCTTATATTGCTTTGAAGTTCTTACTTTGTCAAATCTCCCCTTTACTCTCTGCTTATGCAAATTCGAATATGTTATGTCCATTTCAGTTTTATAATCATGTTAACTTGAGAGCAAGCAGTCTAGTTAGGAATGTTTTGGGTTGCTGCAAATATCGACATGAGCTTAAGCAAGTACGTGTTTATACTCTTAATGAAGCATCCTGACCTGAGTTGTTTGATGCAGAGTCAGGCTGGGTGTCCTGGTGCACACCTCATTCCAGACATTAGGGAAGCTGAGGCAGGAGGATCACAAGTTCAAGGCCAGCCTAGGCAACTCAGTGAGACCCTGTTTCAAAATAAAAAGGGTTGGGGGTATAGCTTAGTGACAGAGTTACCCTGGGTTCAATCCCCAGTGCTGAAAAACATGCGTCTACCCTCAGCCTCAGGTTGTCAGCATCCTTTCCCAACTCCAGCATCACCTTGCAGTTTAGAGCAGGAAGAGGGTAGTACCAAGGGTCTGCAGCCAAGGATGTGCCATCCGCAGAGTTCCCCTGCACTCACCTAGGCCCAAACTGCCACAAATCAATACACTCACACATACTAGTAAACTTGAAAAAGCTGGATTATGGGTGTAGAGTGAGGAATCCATTCAACAATATCTGCTGCAAGACTGTTGTTGTTTCTTCACTTTGAGATACACATGTAATAACTATTCTGTTGTTTTAATTAATTTTATTTTATTTTATTTTATTTTATTTTATTTTATTTTATTTTATTTTGCAGTATTGGGGATTGAATCCAGGGGTGCTCTACCACTGAACTACATTCCCAACCCTTTTAATTTAATTTATTTATCTTATTATTTATTTATTTATTTATTTTTTAGACAGGGTCTCATTAAAGTGCCCAAGGTGGCCTCAAACTTTTGACAGGGCATGTACCATCATGCCAGGCTATTTTTTGATTCTCTAAGGAAATGTTCTCCACATATAAAAAAAAAAAATACTGGAACGTCTCTGAACTTGAAAACAAATTTCATTCAATGTGCACTACTAGCAAATATATTTTGTACTCAAAAATCAGTTGTGATTAAATTAATAGTACATCTCAGAGCTATGGAAAGATACCGTCAAAGAATCACCATATATGATTTCTCGGTCCAGTGAGCCCTTTGTATTGGATGTGTTTGTATATTTTACTAAAATGACATTACTAACGCTTTAACATGCAAGTTTCATTAATGCTGCAACTAATTCATAATTCATAAACCAGGTAACCAGGGAGCGAATCTTAATTCAGAGGATGATCACAAAGAGGCAGGTGCCCAGGTAGTGACCCTGGGAATTACCCTGTTTGCTGGCACAGGAGGATCAGCAAGTATACAAAGAAATAGGCACGTGACATCCAACAGTACAACTGTCTTGTGGCCTGATATCACTGAATGGATTGCACTTCTGTCCATAAACGTGGTCATTAGGAAGGTAAATGAAATTTAAAAATAGTTTATAGCCTTATCTTTTCTCATCTCACTAGAATGATTTGCAGAGTTGGATTATGAGAAGATGATTGGAAATGATTCCGCAGATGATTTCCTTTCCAATCTTGTGTATGATTGTGGAGGAAAGGGTCAAATTAAGAAGCATTACCGTTCAGTAGCACGCGACTCACAGCCCAGAAAATGATTTGGAATTTAAGACCAGCTTGGACCCTTCTACCTCATTCTAGCTAGAGCATTATCTTACATATTTAGGTTTATTAAAATATTACAGAATTGTGAGTAACTTTATACTGGCGGAAATGAATGGTCTTCCTCATTTGTACATTATTCTGGAATTAAGAGACTGTTTAATATTTGTTTGAGTGTTCATAACAGAACAACATTTATAGTCAGAGAAATTAAATGTGTGCTTGTGTTTAATGTGATGTGAGACCTTGAGTTCATCATATAATAGCCAGATTCTCAACTTACTTATCTGAAAATAAAAATGTTTAAGAAATATTTTTTCTGCTAGAGCACTTTCCCAGTATGTATAGGGCCCTGGGTTCAGTCCCCAGAACCCCATCCCCCTGCCCAATAAGGAAAAAAAATAGCTTTTCAGCTTGTGTCAAAAGAGCCAGAGCTGGAGGAATAAAATTATTAATAAGAATAAAATTGTAACTTTTCCCCCTCACTTCTTTTAATTTGAAAGTGTGTCTTATTTTTTGCAAGTCTACTGACTCTTATTTACTCTGGTGTTCAGTTTACAGTTGCTATTCTTTCATCCCTTTCTACTTTTAAACTCTCCTTATTTGACTCTGGATTTGTCTCAGGTCTGCTCTTGGTCCCCACATGCTACAGCACTGGAAATAGGTCACATCCTACTACTGAGCCGGGTGTCCCCACTCGGGGCTCCCCCAGTGTCTACCTGATCTTACCCATAGGGAGACACAATACTTGGAAAATTGAAATGAATTATGCAGATTTATCTTTTTATTATTATCCTTAAAATAAGGTAATATAGTCTAAATACTCCTTACCTTTCCACTTAATATATGCCCCCCAAAAGAGCCTGATTGCTTGGAAGTAAAATCTTTGCAAGGTTAAAAACAGTTTTCATTTCACTTTGCTGGGATTCTTAGAGTGAAATTGTATAATTTTGGGGGGATGGCTTGGAAAATTCTTAGGAATTCATTTTATTTTGATGAATTTTATACTCAGTGCTTCTTCAATTTCCTTGGAACAAAATTGTAATGACATGGTTAAGATGGTTGTTAGATGATGTTTAGTCCAATTACTAGTTCTGCCACCATAATATGTGCTATAAAATATACTCAAAGGACAATATAATCATTATTTATCCTATTGACCTTAAAAATTATAGTGTTCATTCATTCAGTATTCAATATTTATTGACCTTGTGGGCATGTATAACATTCTTCATTTTTCAAGAGTGGCTTTCTATATTCCTTCATCTACATAGCAGTACATGGTTACCTATAATACCTGGGTTTACATACTATAATTTTAGTTAGCTCTCCCGATTTGGGACAAAGTACATAAGAAAAATAATTTAGAAGAGGAAAGATTATATTTGGCTCACAGTTTCAGAGGTTTTGTTCTGTGGTTGGTTGGCTCTGTTGTTTTGGGCTGAGGCAAGGCAGAGGTTCAGATGGAGGTAGAAGGGTATGGTGAAGGAAAGTAGCTCACCCCATGGCAGCTGAGAAGCAACGAGAGAAGAAGAGATTGGGGACAAGATATACCCTTCCAGGGTATGCCCCCAGTGACCTGATTCCCCCAACTAGGTCTCACCTCCCACCATCTCCAAGATGTCCCAATAATGACATTTCATCATGAAGCCTTCAATGGATTCACCTGATTAAAGTTAAAGGTTAAGTCATCATGATCCAATCACTTGCTGCATTGGGGATTAGGCCTTCAATGAATGAATCCTTGCAGGACATTCCAGATTCAAACCATCACAGTTATCTAGAGAAAACCTGACCTCACTCTCCATCATCTAACAGCCAGAGAAAGACATGATGGGCTGAACTTAGGCCAGGAGCCTCCCCTACCCATGGACCAATTACCTGTGGTCAGAGGCTGTGAATGTAAACACCTGGGAAGCCTGGATCAGAGGTGTTATTCCAGGAGAAAGGATGAGAAGAGAAGAAAGCTACCACAGTAAGTGAAATAATGGGCAGATAATCAGAGAGGAATCTAGGTTGTGCTTTATTAACCCACTATTTTCATATATTGCTATGTTGGTATAGGCTGAAATGTTTTCCAAGAGTTGGGTATGATGGCACACACCTGTGACCCCAGTATGTGAGGGGCTGAGATAGGAGGACAGCAGGTTCAAGGCCAGCCTCAGCAATGTGGTGAGACTCTGTTTCAAAATTAAAAAAAATGAGAATGGGGCCGCAGGTATAGCTCAGAGGTAGAATGGCCCTGAGCTCAATCCCCAGTACAAACAAACAAACAAAAAAATTCTATCTTCAAGAACTTCTTATCTCTCATCTATTTCTGTCCTAATTGAAACCTGTGCTTCAAACACAACTGAATTCTTCCAAATGTCTTACTACTCTCCTTGCTGTGGTTCCTTTTATGCTTCTTATATATTTTTTCCTCTGTATCTTTCAAAATGCAGTCTTTCCAGTCTGGATTCATTATCCATCCTCTGTGTTTCCACATAACTCTACTCTGAGTTATCAGGGCATCTCATCTAGGTTGTACTTACTTCTTCATTTGTCTAGACGATGAGCACCTGGAACTCATATAATGCAAGTGTTCCCTTCATATGCTCTGTGCCTAAAACAAAAATTATCCCTTGAGGTGAGACTTGTGTTTTTCAACAACCTACAGGTAAACCTGAAGTCAAATTAATAATAGTAACAGGAATTTCACTTGTGCTTGCCTGTACATGCTCATGACAACTGTCAGTGACCTGAAAGTACTCACCAAGCAGTCCCCAAGGGATAACTTATATGCAATCACAGGTATTTCTAATAATACTGTCATTTGATATTCCTCAATTAAACAACTGCTGAGCACTAAATGCAGGCCAGGTAGTCTCACTGGCCATGAAATATTCTGGTCTCTCTGGCCCTTTCCTGAAGATTAGACAAAGTCCCTCTTCTCTACTCTTTCTCATTTATTGTCTAGAGGTGTAAAGGGTTCAGGTTATCTGTGATTACATGAAAATAGCCTCTGCAGTTTCCTTGGATTTCTGTCACCTCTCACTTCAGACCCAATTCAGGCTTCCCAGTGGGAGAGTACACTGAATTTCCTTGCGCCACCCCAGCCCTGTCTCAATCTCCTGATGGCAGCACCCCCAAATTTTTTCTTTTCTCTTCTACCAAAATAAGTTTTTATGCAGACTATCTACTTAAGAGACTGTTTACCCGTTCTCCAGGCAACACCAAGGCAAATGTGAATCTCAGTTTCTGTTGAAAGTGGTAAACCTTCGAGATAGAAACTCCATAAGGATGTGTTGATTGAATAAATGACAAAAAGAATAAAGAAATGATTAAGAGCACGGTGGTATCTCCCCAGTTTTATTTTTATTCTATATCTCTCTATCTCATTTATTGCTTAGAATACAAGAGCCTTAAGCTAGAGGATATATATTTAGTGAGCAGTTGGATTGCAGAAAATAAATATGAAAGCAGAACACTGAAAAAAATTTATACTTTTATGTTATATAAGAAAAAAATGACTATCGCCATTATCATTCGTCATCGCCATCATAACTAAGCAATAAAATCCTCTAACTTAAGCCAAGCGTGTGCCTTCTTTTTTCCCATATCTAAATATCAAACAGCTATTTGATTTTGAAGGAAATGTCTGAGCAGAACATTACTTTTCTGTAGGAGAGGATAAGAAACTTGCCTTCTGAGTCAATCATGCTGAACTGGCTGGTGGAGGAGAGAATCTATTTGTAGGCCAAGGGGGAGAATATTTGGGAAGGCTCATAAAAGAAAGAAAACTATGAGAAGGCTAATGGTTGCCATCAGAATATAATTTGTGTGAGAAGAGCCCGATAAAGTATTAACCTTCCCCACAGACTCATAAGCCATAGGTTTGGCCATATGGAAGCTCACATTCACACTGAGTGCGTGTAAATAAAGGTTTTCGACTCCAGTGCTATCAAAGCCATTTATGTTTCTGGCTCAGCAAGACTTTCAATTCTTTCCTAGACATAGTTAGCATAAAAGGGCATCCCACTGTTTTCACTACATTTGGATGAAAAAAAAATGTTTATGCCCTAATCCTTATTTGTTTTCTTCTAATAGGTTTTTGAAAGAGAAAACACATTTCCCATACTCTAGATTGCTCCTTCATGACTGAAATATAATAAAGAATCACCAATTGACAACCATTAGTACCAAGGAGAATGAAATGTCACACTTTCCTAGGCTAAACATTATCAATATTCTGAAAGAAATAAAAAACTTTACTGTGAGTTATGTCTGTGGGGCTCTAGGAATCCAGTAACAGTGTGTGATTGTTATTCCATTAATGCTTGGGCATTGAGAGGCAGACTCCTATACTGTGGAAATCAACAGGCTGCCGGTTCAAGTGTGGATGACTGCAGTGGGTACTGCCCCATCAGTCATCGGAGACTTTAGTTTCATATTGAGAACAAGTCAACACTTGCGGTCTTTCAGAGTTAGCTTGCAATGAAATGTCTTCATGCTGTCTAGACTCTACGCAAGAATTGTAGTATCCTCCAGGTGGCTAAGTTCATGTGTGCTTGTACTTACATTGGTCAAAAGTTAAGGGTCACAAATTATTCCTAAGACTTTAGCAAAAAGATTTCACTTCTGAGAAAAACAAAATTGGGAGCAAGTGTAGAAAATCAGTTTAACATTTAGGTACTGAGAAGAAGAAGAAGAAGAAGAAGAAGAAGAAGAAGGAGGAGGAGGAGGAGGAGGAGGAG
>PVJS01045020.1:0-16414 GCA_004027185.1 Glis glis
CCTCCACCCCCACATGTAGCACTGAGAATGATGTTGGTATAATCTCATATATACACATTGTTTATGACAGTAATTCCATAGATTCACTTCTTTCTTACCCTTCCCCTTCCCTTGTACCCCTACCCTTGCACCACTGAGGGTTCTCCTTTGTCATTGGAGTCCCTTTTGTGTCCCCACTACTCCCTAAGTTGCGCATATTAATGAAAACATATGTCCCTTCTTTTTTTGTGATTGGCTAATCTCACTTAACATAATGTTCTCCAGATCTTTCCATTTTCTTGCAAATGTTGTTTATTTATTGCTTTATTATTGCTGAGTAGAATTCCATTGTGTGTATTTCCCATAATTTTGTAATCCATTCATCTGTTGATGGACATCTAATTTGGTTCCATAATTAGGCCACTGTGAATTGTGCTGTTATGAACATGGGTATGCATATATTACTGTTGTTTTCTAGTTTCAATCCCTTTGGTATGATACCCAGTAGTGGTATAACTGGATCATATGGTGGATCCATTCCCAGTTTTCTGAGGAATCTCCACACTGATCTCCACAGTGGTTGAACTAGTTTGCAATCCCACCAACAGTGTAGAAGAGTCCCAATTTCCCCACAACCTCGCCAACATTTGTTGTTGTTTGACTTCTTAATGCTTGCCATTCTAATTGGGGTCAGATGAAATCTTAGAGTAGTTTTGATTTGCATCTCCCTGATTGCTAATGATGTTGAACATTGTTTCATGTATCTATTGGCCATTTGTATCTCTTCTTTTGTGAAGTGTCTATTCATTTCAGTTGCCCACTTCTTGATTGGATTGTTTGTTTTCTTACTGTAAAGTCGTTTAAGTTCTTTGTATATCCTAGATATTAGACCTCTGTCAGAGGGATAGCTTGCAAAGATCTTTTCCCAATCTGTAGGCTTTCTCTTTAAGCTCTTGATGGTTTCCTTTGATGAGCAGAAGCTTTGTAGTTTAATGCTATCCCACTTATTAATTCTTGTATTAATTTCGTGTGCTTTGGAGGTCTTGTTGAAGAAGTATCTACCTGTGCCTATATGATGGAGTGTTGGACCTATGGCTTCTTCTAATAATTTCACAGTCTCTGGTCTAACTTCCAGGTCTTTGATCCATCTTGAGTTGATTCTTGTGCAGGGTGAGAGGTAAAGATTCAGCTCCATTTTTCTACAGGTAGATAACCAGTTTTCCCAGCACCATTTGTTGAAAAGACTGTCCTTTCTCCAACGTATGTGTTTGGCACCTTTGTCAAAAATCAATTGGCTATAAGTTTGTTGACTTGTTTCTGTATCTTCTATTCTGTTCCACTGGTCTATGTGTCTGTTTTTGTGCCAATACCATGCTGGTTTTATTACTATAGCTCTGTAGTATAATTTGAAGTTAGGAATTGTGATGCCTCCTGTATGGTTCTTGTTGCAGAGAATTGCTTTGGCTATTCTGGGTCTTTTGTTTCTCCATATGAAATTAATGACTGATTTTTTTCTAGCTATGTGTATATGATGTTGGTATTTTGATAGGGATTGCATTGACTCTGTAGATCATTTATGGCAGGATGGCCATTTTGATAATATTTATTCTGCCTATCCAAGAGCAGGGGAGATCTTTCCATCTTCTAAGATCTTCTTCAATTTCTTTCTTCAGTGTTCTATAATTTTCATTGTAGAGGTCTTTTACCTCTTTGGTTAAGTTTATTCCTAGTTATTTGATTGGTTTTGAAGTTATTGTGAATGGGATTGTTTTCTGGATTTCTTTCTCAGTGGATTCATTGTTAGTATATATGAAAGCTATTGATTTTTTTAGGTTGATCTTGTATCCTGCTACTTTGCTGAATTTGTTAATTAGCTCTAGTAGACTTTTGTTTGAGTTCTTTGGGTCTTCTAGGTATAGGATCATATTGTCTGCAAATAAAGATAATTTTAGTTCTTCTTTTCCTATTTGAATTCCTTTGATATCCTTCTCCTGTCTTATTGCTCTGGCAAGAGTTTCAAGGACTATGTTGAAAAGGAGTGGTGATAGTGGGCATTCTTGTCTTGTTCCTGATTTTAAGGGGAATTCTTGCAATTTTTCCCCGTTCAATATGATGTTGGCTTTGGGTTTCTTATATATTGACTTGTTGATGTTGAGGTACATTCCTTCTATTCCAATTTTCTGTAGAGTTCTTAACATGAATGGGTGTTGAATTTTGTCAAATGCTTTTTCCGCATCTATTGAAATGATCATGTGATTTTTGTTTTTAGTTTGGTTTATGTGGTGGATAACATGTATTGTTTTTCGTATGTTGAACCAGCCTTGCTTTCCAGGGATGAAACCAACTTGGTCATGGTGTACAATTTTCTCAATATGGTTTTGAATGTGCGTGGCTATTATTTTATTTAGAATTTTTGCGTGTATGTTCATTAATGAAATTGGTCTGTAATTTTCTTTCCTTGAGGTATCTTTATTTGTCTTTGGTATTAATGTGATGTTGGCCTCATAAAAAGAGTTTGGAAGAATTCCATCTCTTTCAATTTCACGGAATAGCTTGTGAAGTGTTGGTTTTAGTTCATCTGTGAAGGTTTTGTAAAATTCGGCTGGAAAACCATCTGGACCTGGGCTTTTCTTTGAGGGAAGACTTTTTATTGTTGTTTCTATCTCTGTGCTTGCTATTAGTTGATTCAGTTTTTCTGTATCCTCTTGGTTCAATTTGGGTAGGTTGTATGTGTCTAGAAATCTTTCGACCTCTTCCATGTTTTCCATTTTATTGGAATATAAATTTTCAAAGTAGGTTCTTATGATCCTCTGGATCTCTCCACTATCTGTGGTGATATCCCCTGTTTCATTTCTGATTTTGGTAATTTCCATTGATTCTCTCCTTCTTTTGGTTAGGTTAGCTAGTGGTTTGTCAATCTTGTTAATCTTCTCGAAGAACCAACTTCTTGTTTTGTTGATTCTTTGTATTGTTTTTTTATTTTCTATTTCATTAATTTCTGCTCTGATTTTAGTTATCTCCTGCATTCTACTGGCTTTGGGCTGCAACTGTTCCTGTTTTTCAAGATCCTTGAGGTGTGTCATTAGGTTATTTATTTGAATGTTTTCTGTTTTTCTTATGTGGGCACTTGTGCTATAAATTTTCCTCTTAACACTGCTTTCAAGGTGTCCCACAGAATTTGATAGGTCGTGTCTCTATTTTCATTTAATTCCATGAATTTTTTTATTTCTCCCCTTATTTCTTTCCTGATCCAGTCCTCGTTCAGGAGTGTATCGTTCAGTTTCCATGTACTTATGTGATTACTTTTTGTCTTCCTGTTTTCATTTCTAGTTTCAATCCATTGTGATCTGAGAAGATGCAGGAAATTATATCACATCTTTTGAATTTGCTGGTGCTTGCTTTGTGACCCAGTATGTGGTCTCTTTTGGAGAATGTTCCGTGGGAAGCTGAGAAAAATGTGTATTCAGGTGTTGCTGGCTGAAATAATCTGTATGTGTCTATTAGATCCATTTGGTCTATACTTTTCTTTAGGTCTTAACAATCTTTATTCAGACCTAAATTTTGAACAATCTTTATTCAGACTATATTTTGTCCGGAGGATCGATCTAGTGGCGTGAGTGGTGTGTTGAAGTCTCCCAATATTATTGTGTTTGGGTCTATTTGGGATTGATATCCCGAAGACTTTGTTTTATGAATGTGGGCGCACCCACATTTGGGGCATAAATGTTTACTATTTTTATATATTCTTGTTGGATTGTTCCTTTTATTAATAAGAAGTGACCCTCTTTGTCTTTTCTGATGTGTTTTAGCTTAAAGTCTGTTTTGTCTGATATAAGCATTGCTACCCCTGCTTGTTTTCAATCTCCATTTGAATGGTGTATCTTTTTCCATCCTTTTACCTTTAGCATATGAGTATCTTTGGCTAGAAGGTGAGTTTCTTGTAGACAGCATATAGTTGGGTTATGCTTTTTGATCCACATTGCCAGTCTGTGCCTTTTAATTGGGGAGTTGAGTCCTTTGACATTCAATGTTATTATGGAGTTATGATTTTTGTTTCCTATCATTTTTGAGTTTTATTTTCTATTTGCTGTGGTGACAAATCTCCTTGTTTAGTGCCTACCTGGTGGAGTTCACCTCTCCTGTGGTTCTGAAAATTGCTTGTTTTTCATTCTTTGTGGTTTATTTCTTTCAGGATTTTCTCTACTGTTGCCTTGGTCCTCATGAATTCATTAAATGTTTGTTTATCATGGAACATTTTCATTTCTCCATCAATTTCAAATGATAGCTTTGCTGGATATTTCAGTCTTGGTTGGAAGTTGTTTTCTTCCAGGGTCCGGAGTACTTCGTACCAATCCCTCCTGGCATTCCTGACTTGAGTTGAGAAGTCTGGGGTGATTTTTATTGTTTTGCCTCTGTATGTCACACGTTCTTTTGTTCTTACTGCTTTTAGGATTCTTTCTTTGGCCTCTATGTTAGTCATTTTAATTATACATGGCGAGGGGAGGTCCTTCTTTGGTCCTGTCTTAACAGCGTTCTATATGTCTCCCGTATGTGTATGTCAAATCTTTCTCTATGTTCAGAAAATTCTCTGAAATTATTTCTTTGAAGAGGTTTCTTATACCCTTGGTCTGTGCTTCTAAACCTTCTTCAATGCCTTTTATCCTTAGATTAGGTCGCCTTGCATTGTCTTGTATTTCTTGAATGGCCAAGGTGTGTTGTTGTAATATCTTCTGTATATCATTGACTGTGTTCTCAGTTTTGAATGAGCTGTCTTCCAGGAGTGATACTCTGTTTTCCATGTGGTCGGGCCTACTAGCATTGGTTTTTATTGCAGTCTTTAATTCGTTTATTGATTCCTTTATTTCGTTCAGAGTTTCTTTCTGATTCTTCCTTAGAGCATCCACTTCCTCCTTCATCTCCTCTATGCTTACTTTGAGGCCTTTCATCATTCTGAAGATCCAAATTCGGAATTCTCCGTCTTGCATTTCCTGCAGGTCAGAGTCGGTGATCTCACTTGTTGATGCATTGTGGGTGTTTCTTGTTTCCTCACTGTTCATTCTTGCATTTTCGGTGTTTTCCATTTTGTGTTTCTGTTGCCTCTGCATCATTTTCCTTTTTGTGTATGAGACCTCTTGATGGCTCCTGTAGTCCCAATTGGGTCAGTATGCTGCAGGCTGTGGATCCCTCTTGTCTGGTTGGCTGGGGCGTGGTATTGTGTGTGGAGGGGTATGCTGGCTCCGGAGCTCAGGTGTTGTCACATGAGGAGCACTTCAAGACGCGGTGTTGGGTGCGGGTACTGAGGCACGGGTGATGGTGCCAGAAGGTGCCCTGTTTCCGAGGCGCAGGTGCTGGGGGTTGCCTGGGCCCGTAGGGATGCACATGTGTTCCGGGTCTCGGGCAATGTCTCCGGAGGTTGTCTGGGTTCTGATATGCTGTGCTGAGGATTTCAAATGTGCCCTTGCGAAGTGCTGGCTCTAGGTATCAAGTAAGGCTGCCTAAGGGTGCACAGGCTCTGTGATGCGGCACAGAGGATCGCGCATGGGTTCCAGGGGGAGCATGTGTTCCTAGAACTTAGGTGTCAGTGCCGGGGCATGTCCTGACCCAGAGACAACCCGGAGAGTCACGCGGGTCTTGGGTGGCAGCGCTGGAGGCTATCGGGGCTCTGGCGCAGAGGTCGCCGGGGTGACGCCAAGGCCAGAGGCGGGTGCAGAGGCTGCCGGGGTGATGTGTGGGGACGCCGGTGTCTGCTACTTGGCTCAGAGGCCGCAGAGGTGATGCTGAGGCCTGGGGTGGGCACAAAGGCCCCAGATGTGAAGCTGAGGCCTGGGGCAGGTGCAAAGACTGCCGAGGTGACGCCGATGCCTGAGGCGGGCGCAGAGGCTGCGGGGGTGACGCTGATGCCTGGGGCGGGCACAGAGTCTGCCAAGGTGCACGGAGGGGGGGAATCCGAGGCCCTGCGTAGGTGCAGAGGCTGCCGAGGTGATGCACGAGGGTCTGGTACCTGGTGCAGAGGCCGCCAAGGTGGCGCAGAGGCCGCCAAGGTGGCACAGTGGCTGTCGGGGTGACGCCGATGCCTGGGGCGGGCGCAGAGTATGCCGAGGTGATGCAGCAGGGGGAATCCGGGGCCGGGGCAGGCACAGAGGCTGTCAAGATGATGCGCGGGGACACCGGGGTCTGGTACCTGGCGCAGAGGCCGCCGAGGTGAAGCCAAGTCCTGGGGCGGGCGCAAAGGCCCTGGAGGTGAAGCCGAGGCTTGGAGCAGGTGCAAAGGCCCCAGAGGTGAAGCCAAGGCCTGGGGCAGGCGCAAAGGCCCTGGAGGTGAAGCCGAGGCTTGGGGCAGGTGCAAAGGCCCCAGAGGTGAAGCTGAGGCCTGGAGCGGGTGCAAAGGCCGCTGAGGTGGCACAGAGGCTGTTGGGGTGACTCCGAGGCCTGGGGCAGGCACAGAGTCTGCTGAAGTGACACGGGGGAGGGGATCTGAGGCCCGGGGCAGGCGCAGAGGCTGCTGAGGTGACACGCAGGGACGCAGGGGTCTGGTACCTGGCGCAGAGGCTGCCGAGGTGGCGCAGAAGCTTGAGGCGGTTGCAAAGACCCCAGAGGTGTAGCCGAGGCCTGGGGCGTGTGCAAAGGCCCCGGAGGTGAAGCCAAGGCTTGGGGAGGGCGCAAAGACCCCTTTTTTATTTTTTGTTTGGAAACAGACTATTTCTAGGTTGCTGGGAGTCTCCCTAAGTTGCAGATGCTGGTCTCCAAGATCATCCTGTCTCAGCCTTCCAAGTAGTAGAATTACGTGCATTCACCATTGCACTCTGTTATGTAATCAACTTTTTTAATAACCCCGGGAAAAAATTATTGCAGTGAATCTGCTTGGGTTCTAAATCCTTGCCTACTGAAAATGTTCTTGGTAGATGGGCATAGGAAGTTAAGAAGTAAGAATTGACTTCCCTGATTAGAGGGTCATGAGAAATTCAAGATTAGTAGAAAAGTCTAACAAAAAGAAAAGGAAACAGGTGGAGTGGTGCACACCTGTAATACCAGTACTTGTAAGGCTGAGACAGGAGGATCATAGGTTGGAGACCATCCTCAGCAATTTAGTTAAACTCTCAGCAACCTAATGAGACCCTGTTTCCATGAAAAAAATAAAAAGTGTTGGGCATGTAGCTTGGAGGCAGAATCCTGACTTCAATCCCCAGTACTGGAAAAACAACAAAACAAAAGGAATTAGTGTAAAAATATCTGCAATAGGACAAAAACTGTTCACATAATCTTAAGGTTCTTTAGATACATTTGATCGTGCATCATGAGATAAGTAAGTATGGAATATTATCACAATATATTTATGCAATGACTTCTTTCACTACTGCCATGGTATCATGTCTAGAGACTGCTTTGATTGCTTGGGTTCTTTGAGTCGTGGGTCCTTTGGAGTTTCTTGTTGGAACAAAGCTAGGATTCTTCGGTTTCTTTCCAGGATACTGCCTGTTGTTTCCCGTGAAACATCTGGACTTGAATCTGGTTTGTAGTAGTGCTGAATTGTGGAGAAGCCTGCAGGGCCCCTGGGTGGCTCCAGCTCTGGGCTTAGCCGTCTCTTTTTTTTCTTTTTTCTTTTTTTTTTTTTTGTGGTACCGGGGATTGAACCCAAGGGTGTTCTACCTCCGCGCTACACCCCCGGCCCTATTTTTTATTCTTTATTTTGAAACCGGGTCTCACAAAATTGCGGAGGGCCTCACTAAGGAGAGAGAGAGAGAGAGAGAGAGAGCTGAGGCTGGTCTCCGCCTCTAAAAGTACTGGGATTACAAGCGTGCACCACCACGCCCGGCTCTTAGCCGTCTCTTTACAGTGGTGTCCTTGGAGGTTTCTGAACAATGTCAGTCAGGCTCAATGAACAGAAAGGACAAACATAATTACTGCCATGTGGGTATTATAACACATTCATGAGAAAAGACTTCTAATAACAAGGTACAGAAAAAAAATGGAGAGTAATGTGTAATGCATATACTGTGTAAATGTAGGATATTAATAGAAAGAGATATAGCTAGTTATTTGGAATCAAGTCCAAGTGAATGGGAAATATTGAAAATAGGGGATGTTCCTATAGTTACAGTTAGTATACAGTGGGAAGTCACTAAATGCTCATCATATTTCCCTTCCATAATTGCTTTGAAGGTTAAATATGATATTCATGATATACCTTGGAAGTTGTAGAGAATTCTATTGGTTGGTACCTAATTGCAATACACTAATAAAACTATAAAGAAAAAATACAATAATTTTAAGGTGGGCAGATTTGGTTTTAACTTTAGGCTGCTTATTGCCTGTTTATTTTGTGAGTTCGCTGTTGTTTGGTAAGTTGCACAGGGTAAGGTCCTGAAAGACATTTAAGAAGGCATCTGACTTTTGTAGGTACCCAGCAACTGCTATTTACTCCTTCACTCTACAAAAGGGGAAAGACACTCTTGTGATGTCCTGTGTTAATAGTAACATGAACATAGCTAATACTAAAACACTTCCAGTTTGGGGAAGTATTAAAACATACCCTTGGGCCTCGGAAGAGATTGCTGAGTTTTGCTGAGATGCAAAGATATCATATGAGATGGAGCAGTGTGAGAACTTATATAGATCTTATTTTGAGATGATATTCTGTATTAAGCTAGCCTTTCTTGAATTTTTTCTTCCATTCTCCCTTCCCTCCATATGTACATGAATACATTTTTAAATGAGACCATTAGAGAACAGACGTGTTCTCTTAATTATTTCAAAGACTAGGGAATGTTCTGGGGAACACTGGTGCTGAGAGATGATCCACACAGCATAAGAATCAGTTTATGACTGCCAAGTGATTTTTTCATTTCTATTTCATTATAAAATATTGGGAAACGTAGTCAGACATATCTTTTAAACAGTAAGGTCCATTGGTGGGTTGATTTATAGTATGTTTCATTTCAACACACTTGGATGCTGCACAGGAGAATTTGTCCTAAACCACGGTGAAACAGTCTTTGTCCAGCAAGGCTTTAGATTGTTTTCATTTATTTATTTTCCAGAGCAAGGCTTCTCTTGAGAAATGTGTTCCTCAGGGCTGCTTCCACATCCTTATTCCTAAGGCTATAGATCAGCGGGTTCAGCATGGGAGTGACGAGGTTATTCAAGATTTGGACCACAGCGCCAAGCAAGGGGCTGGGGTCTGGCTGCAGGTCGATGATGATGACTGGCCCATAGGCACAAAGAATTGCAGAGGGGTGAGCGCTGCAGGTGGAGAACGCCCACTGCCTGCCCTCTGCAGAGCAGATTTTTGTTATGGTGATCCCAATGCAAGGTAGGAAACAAGGATGAGAAAAAAGCAAATGAGAGACAAAAGACCAACGTTTGTAAAACCGACCCTCTGAGCTAGTGATGTGTCCTCACAGGCCAGAGGTAACAGTGCAGGGATATCACAGAAGTAGTAGCCCACCACATTGGAGCCACAGTAGGGTAGCTGGAAGGTGAGGGAGGCGAGGATGATGGCGTGGACACAGCCACCCATCCAGGTCCCTGTGGCCAAGACGGAGCACATCCTGTGGTTCATGATGACCGTGTACCTTAAAGGAAAACAAATGGCAACAAAGCGGTCATAGGCCATCACCGTGTACAGGAAACACTCTGTGCAGCCCAGGAAGTGGTAGAAGAAGAGCTGGGCAGCGCAGCCCTGAAAGAGATGCCTTGATTCTGCCCTGAAAGGTACAACAAGATCTTGGGGGCAGTCGTGGAAGAGAAACCCAGGTCAAAGATGGAGAGATTTCCCAAGAAAAAATACATGGGAGTGTGAAGCCGAGAGGATGAGACGACAGCAGTAAGGATGAGTACATTTCCCAGAAGGGCGCACACATACGGGGTCAAGAACAGGAAGAAAAGGGCCGTCTCCAGGCCCCAAATCCCAGGGATTCCCAGCAGGAGGAATTCTGTCACCATCGAATGATTTTTCATTTTTATAGAAGAATCAACTCTTGGGTGTCTGTTAAAAGAAAAGTATTGTTCAAAGGTTGTGGTTTCTTTTTTGTGGAAGGAAATTTGTGGTTAATATGTATGTAAATTATCTGTGTTTAAATGAGTAGAAGGGGGGGAAAAATCTCCATTTTTACAAAGCAGTGCTTTGTAAAGAATCATCTAGGTCTGCCTGCTCTGCCCGGGACTGGATGTGTTTCTGCAGTGCAATTTCTGATTGCAAATGGCACTCATTAACCATCTACCTAGAAGCCTCCTAGGATCAGTCTCCTATCTTCCATTTTTCATATACACTATTAAATAGCATTAATTTCAGGTGCTCCTTTGTGTTTCTAAATGGACAAATACAAAGACTCAGTGTCTTTATAACAAAAACTTATATTTATTTAGGTCAATTTTGTTCCATTAAGTCTCTAAAACTTGTTTATGGAAGCCGTACACACAAAAGATAGAGTATTTTCCCACATTGTCTACCTGGGTCTGAGAGTCAACAATGAGAAAACTAGCCAAAAGACGGGTCTTACCTCGCAGGCTGGGCATGGTTACACGCACCTGTGACTCCAGTACTTGGGAGGCTGAGACAGGATGATTCCATGTTTGAAGCCAGTCTCAGCAACTTAGCCAGATTCTATTTCAAAAATTAAAAAGGACAGGGGGTATGGATCAGAGGTAGAATGCCCTTGAGTTCAATCCCCAGTAACAACAACAACAACCAAAAATAGTCTTGCCACAGAATCACACTAACAGTATCTTCATCCTCAGGAGTCCCCTAAATTTAGTTCAGATGAGAAGCTGGTAGCCTCCACTTTAGCACCAGTCTGTAATTGTCTAACAAGGTCCAAGGTGGGCAACACTAAATTTGTATCAGAGGTAGATACAGGGGTAGGGGTAGTAAAGAATCCTTCACACATGCATAGTTGTAAAGCTCTGATCTCTTTTCTTACTTGTTTCAACTTTCCCAGCACACTCAGATATTTAAATTATAGAAAACTCCATAGATTCTATTTGCCTAAGATTCTATCAGTATCTATATATCATCTTTATCTCACTATTCTTTTCCCTGTCTCATGTATATATTTTCCTGGTGATTATGAGGAGAGGGAGGAAGTAAGGACCAAAAAAAAAAAATAAAGTAGAAAATTTGGGCATTTACATGGCGAACAAGGGTCATAACTGCCTGGGCTACTGAGTGCCGCCATCCTTTCCATCCCCAGAAGGAGGAGCCTGTCACGCCTCAGTGCCTGCAGTCTGCAAGTGCATATCCCTGATTCCTCTGTTTTGCAATCAATTTCAAGCACCCACCTGAGTGTGCTTCAGTTCCCTTACAGTAATTTCCTGTGTGACTCCAGGAAGTATGATAATGGACAAACACAGGAGATTTTAAATAGCCTTGTTCTTCCTTTGGGGACTAATTCCCTAAGTCAGGAGCAACCTGAGCAAGGGTGCAATTAACTATTTGGTATAATTGGCCCTTAGAAATGAGAAGGAGAGAGCTGAGACAGAGACAGAGGAAGAAATTGATTAGTTTATTTTCTTTGTAAACTATGCTTGGATGAATACTAATATTCAAGAAATCTGACACCTGTGCTACATATATTTTTGTGTGCATTTTTATATTTATTGCTTTTTCATGTGCTGGTGTTTTTATAAATGTTTTATACATTATTTTGCTCTACAATGTCAGCAGGATTGAGCCATTACAACAGCAGCTGGGATATCTAGGAGAATTAAAGGAATTGGTAAAATTCTAGGCCCTGGGAGGGTGGAACTAGGGCTGCTTGGGATGCCTTAGTAGTCCAGGACTGTGGAGTAGCCTCAGAGCGGGGACAGCAGATGACTCAGTCTCAGCAGCCTCTCCTCCTGTGACCTCAGCATCCTCTGATGGACAGGTCCAGGGTCCAAGGGCTCAGAAACAGGCAGTGCTCCAGCCGGTGGAAGGCACGACTGCCAGGAAAAAGGGGAAGAAGTATGCTAAGGAGAACAAGAATTAGAAGCTATCACTTGAAATATCTGTGTTATGCCACTTGGCATCTATAGTGGCTTCCATGGTAAATGTCTTGAATACTCAGTAAATATTGGAGAATAGGTAAATACTTAATACTTCAATTCTTATGGTTACTCTTTGTTGATTTGTGTGCACATGGATTTCATTTACCCCAACGAATATTGAGTGGCAGGTCTATGTCTGCCATTGGTCACTTGCCAGTAGAGACAGAGAGGTTGGGGGGACGTGGGTTAGACATATTCTCTTGTCTCCAAAAAGTGTAAATCTATCTGGGAGGAAAAGCATATTATGTAGTCATATTTAAACCTCAAAACTCTGATGAAGTCTTCTATAGATGAGAGAAAGAAAGTAAGGATCAAAGAGGTTACAAAATTGTCCCAAAACATGGAACTTGACTTGGCAGGAGCTGGGATTGGGCTTATGTTTTAGGACTTTGGGCCATAATGTTTCAGTATTTACAGAATATTTAGTTAGTTACACTATTCTGAATATATTTGGGATTTAAAACAAATAAACAGTGTTTTCCTTATGCATTTGACCAATGATACAAGGATATAGATGTTGATAATTCTAATATCCTATTTATCATTGATGGATACATATTTTATTTCTTTTTTTTTTAAGTCTAAGAACTGAACTCAGGACCTCACCCTTGCTAGGAAGGCATTTACCACTGAGCCATATCCCCATCCCAGTTCTCGATCTTCTTTAATATATTGAAATGACTTGAAGAAATATTTTGTACAAATAGAAAGATGATACATATGCTTTTGTAAAGCAAGTACCTGGTTTATTTTTTTAGTCTACTTTTGTCTGGTTAAAAATTTATTGAGGGAAGGCAAGGACAACAGAACACTTTAGAATAAAGTTGACAGGTGTTGAATTAATGTGATGGTCCCAGTGAAAACATTCCACATCCCCAAAAGATCAAATGTTCTCCTTGATATCTGTTAAGATACAGTGGTGATGAGATCACACTAGAGTAAGAATTTAATAAAATGGCACAGGTGTTCTTATCTGTGTTTATAGTTCTTTTCCTTCAGAAAGTATAAAGATATTCCAGAATTATTATCAGCAACACATATAAAAATCCCAGTTGTATTTTATCTGCATTTGCAGCAAAAGTTCAATGTTTGATGATTTCTTTGTGTCAGATCTAGATTTTATACGTGTCTTGAATGAATCAAATATTTATTTTTGAAAAGGTCTTGAACATATCAAGTATTTATTTGTAAAAAGAAATATAACTTTATTTTAATTGACAAAAATTAAATATATTTATGATCTATGACCGTAAATAGCGAAGTTTTAAAATATGTGTACATTAGGGAATGGCTAATTCAAGCTCTCTCTCTACATACATATATATATATATATATATATATATATATATATATATATTGTATTTGGTTTGGGAATGACTAAAATCTTTATTCTAACTGGAGTTTGATGGAATCTAAGTGTAGATTTGAATTGCATTTCCCTGACTGCTAATGATGTTGGACATTTTTTCATATATTTAGTGGCCATTTTTATGTCTTCTTTTGAGAAGTGTCTGTTGAATTTAATTGCCCATTGACTGATTAGGTGATTTGGGGGGATTTGGGTGTTAATTGTTTTGAGATCTTTTTTCAAGACAGTTAATTTTTAACAATTTTAAAGGATGCAAGGCATTGTTATTAACTGTAGTGTTGTACAGTGGATCTCTTGAATTCATTCCCCTGGTTTAACTTATATTTGTCAATATCCCCTCCCGCAGCCCCAGCCCCTGGCAACCACCTTTCTACTCTATGCTTCTATAAGTTCAAATATTTTAGAGTCCACATATGAGTGAGATTAAGAAGTACTTGCTCACTCTGTTGGACATATTTCATTTAGCATAATGACCTCCAGCTACATGCATGCTCCTGCAAACGACAGGATTTTTTAAAATGATATTCTGTTCCACTTTGTAATGCATTCACCCATTGATAAAATAAGCAGTGGCTTACATATCCTGGCTATTGTGACTCATATTGTTTTTTAATATATTCATTTATTGGTTCATTGTAGTTATACATTTTGATAAGTGTCAGGGTATCAGAAGCATGAATGCACACATTGCTCATTTAGCCCCCCCTCAAATCCCACCCTATTCCCTCCCCTTCCTTCCTTTTCCTGCTCAGCATAGTGATTGACTCTGATAAATTTGTGTATATACATTGTGTGCATTAGACATGGGAGTGCAGACATCTATTCTAAACACTATTAAGGACGGTTTTTAATTTGTGTTTTATTGACATTTTACTCAGCAAAACCATGCTCTTGGAATTTTAATTTTTCTCAGACTATATCTAAGAAATTATGCAAAAATGCATTTTTCCCTTTAGGATATTTATTTTTTATCAAAACTAGCATTTTTAAACAAAGTCTGAAAAGCTGTGCCCTGTGCACTCTACCTATCACCAAGGTAATTCTGAAAACTAAATGATGGAGGGGTCCACTTGACTTCAATGTCGGACAGAGAAAGCAACAAACACTCAAGGGAGAAAGATGTCATTCTCCCTCTCTCTTCTTTACCAAATTTCCCTCTGAGAAGCAGTGGATAAATTGGCCCCCTGCTGCAGGTCCTGCTGTCTCTGCTTCAGCCACCAAAGAAGAGTCTCCACTTGGACTCAGTTTAACTCACATTTTCCACTCAACTCTCCAGAGAAACCTGCATGGGGAATATTGAGTACTTGCTGATCTTTTTGTCTCCCACATGCTGGTGATTCTTGTTTTCATGCTTTGTAAGAACCTAACAATGGAGTAGGCTCCAAATCCATATCAATGGTCATATCAATTGGGAATAGGAGCATTCCCATTAGAGAAGGGAGAATTTCTAAAACACATATGAGTAGATGATATGGATGTTAGGTGTTGCTTGATGTCTGGTGTGTGCTTTTCTCTAAAAAGCTAAGGCTATGTGCAAATAATGTTCAGGAAAAAAAACTTAAGTAATTCTGCATTTGTCAGCCCTTCTGGAAGAATCTACTCATTAATGAACATTAAACAACCAAGAGATGACTGGAAAAAACAGCAAAAAGACAGATAGTGAATATTGTAATTTACAGAAGTGTATGTCCAAGTCTAAAACAAATGTGAGAGGAAGATTGAAGACTAATGTACAAAGGTTAAGTATTCTGATAAGGTAGAAATAAGTCAACTAAAAAGTGAGAGGAGAGAAAGAGGAAAACAGAATAAGCTCATTGTTGTATAGGTAATAGGTGGACATTAAGAGATTCTGAAAATAACTGATAAACCTGCAACAAAAACAAAATGATAAAAAGAGACTAACCAAACAAAAATAGTACGCATAAAGAAAATTCCAGAGCAGTCAAAAATGTCAATTCTAATTTTCTAAATAAATATATGCAAACAGAATCTAACATCACATTAAGAAAATGATACACTGTGACCAAGTTGAATGCATTACAGAAATACAAAGTTGAATTATTATTAGCTAATGTTTTAATATCATATGACATACTAGCAGATTTGAGGAAAAATCATATAATTATACTCATGGATATTCAAAAAGTCTTTGACAAAATTCAATACCCACTTATTATAAAAATTATTTGAGAAAATAAGACATAAGTAATATGAAACATATTAAGTTTAATGTGATAAACATGTATTAAAATAACTCCTATCTTATTTAAAGGCACTGAAGGCATTAGGTTTCAGGAATCAATAAATATTTACAAAGAGCTCACAAAGAAATTAAGGTTCAAAGTTAACCCTAAAGAATAGACTGGGGGTAGATATTTAAAATATTCCATTTACATTTGAAAATGGGATGCTGGGATGGGATCAGAGAGACTGTGGCAAAGAGAAGAGAAAATGAATGAGGCCAGAGCCCTGGGGAAGAGGAGTTTCTTCAGGGGACTGCAGGAGACAAGGTTTTTCATGACAATAGAAAGAACCTGTAGATATTTTCAAATATAACAAAAGCTGCACTTGATGTTATAGGCAGAGAGGAAAGTACAGGAGACATAATAAGCATGTTGTATTCAGAAGACTAAGAAGGAGAATACAGGAGCATTTATCAGAGAGTAAGAGTGGACTGCACATAAAATGCCACTGGAAAATCTGGGTATAAGATATACACAGGCAGCCTTAGGTAAAATTCATGGGAATTGAACACACAACAGGAAAAAATAAACAGGAGTTTAAGGAAAAATTTCACTTCATACAACATCTAACAAGGTTTAGGAGTTAAAGGATGAAATGAGTTTTTAAAAAATCGTAAATTTCTGGCTCAGTGAAAAGGAACAAGAAAGGCACAGGAAAACAATTCCCAAAAGTGTAAGACAAAGCTTGATAGGAGGAGCATGAAATGCACTGAACAAATTGTTCTGGTGATTATTCAGCCTACCTTCCAGTGCTTCATTGTCATACACTTGAGGGCTGTGGGCAGCTGAAATCCCAGAG
>PVJS01045021.1:0-16408 GCA_004027185.1 Glis glis
TTATGCAACTCAGAGAAGGGAATGGCTCCCGACAATTCCCCCTTTTTTATTTATTTTTTTATAAAGCCTTTTCTCACTTAACAAAGGCGCAGTTGACTGTGCCTGTCTTAGGTTGTTCCCTCCAAAGGACAAGCCTTACCCGTTATTGGAACACAGATGTAATTCATCCATGTCCTGTCTTAGGCTGACTTACCTCGAGAGAATCTTACCCGTCATTGACTACCAGCCACTGCTCAGGGGTTTGTACGGAGCTTTCTCTCTATGCATCTCAGCCTTAACTTTCTATATAGTGCTGATAAAGTATCTTAGCAAAGTAGGAAGCAAACATAAACCCAGAAGAAAGAGCGACTCCAAGACCCAGGACACCTCCCTGTAGAGGGGCTAATGATGACCAGGAGGGTAGGGTAGCTCTTAACTTATTCAAAATGTCTATCATTGTTTTTCACTGCATCAAATTTAAGCGGTCCAGTATTTTTTAGATTTATAATCTCCTGATGCAACTCTATCAACCTTTATCGTATACCAACTCTACTAACAATACATGAGGTAAGTTTTAACACAGGCAAAAACATTTCCTTTTAACTTGTTTCCCGCTTCGCAACTTCCTTCAAAGCTGCACCCACCTTCCACAAATAAGTTTGCCAAAATCCAGTCACAATTTGCCAAAGTCCAACTGACAAGGCTGTTTCACGCACCACAGGAAGGGTTGGGCTGTTGGCCAAACACTGTGGCATTAGCGTCCCTCAAATCAGACCAGTTCAAAATACACTTGTCACTTCCCGTCACACTGCACCTGACAGGCGTCAAACTGGCACACCACTTCCACTGAATGGTCTTGTTTGTGCTCCGTTCACAAGGTGGAAAGCTCTGCGGGATGAGAAATCCAGGTGCTTCCTGTCCCATAGGCAAACTAAGTTGGGCACCATAAAAGCCTTGCTCACAGTACTTCCTTTTTTCACCATCCTGGTGGACTGGCAAGCAGTTGGGCTTATTCTGGTTTCTGACAAAACAAACAGGCAAGCCGATTCCGGTCCCACTATAATTAAAGTTAGCGGCAATGACTTCACGAGCCCCCTCTGCCGCGGGCTGTCCCAACCACCTAGTGTTCAGGGCTTTCCCACACTGCTGGATGGAGCAACGGTCGGTCAGGAACATAGGTCCAATACACTTCAGCCAAGGTCATCTACCACCATCGTCAGCCACATCCATCACAACCTCCTCATTCCTCAGCTCCCTTCGTGACACTTGTCGAGCAAACCGCACCAACCTCTCAGGAAGCCACCTTGCGCCCTCTTCATCCATGACACAAACATGCCCTCTTCCCCATATTAATACCGGGTTGGGGCCATGCCATTGTCCCGTACATGGATCTTTCCATCCCACTTGAGCATATGTATCCTGAGTGTGTGGATGCCAAAATCTATCCGCAGCCAAGCGGCCCTGCACATCCACATTTAAAAAATTTAAAGAATTTTGTGGTGTCTGGGGGTACAACTACCCACCTTTTTATTTTTAGTAATTGCACCTCCATGGCCCCATGGGCACGTTCCACTCTCCTACTTGAACATTAGCAGTATCTACATAGGCAACAGTTTCAAGAACCTGTAAAGCTCTAGCTATATAATGACTATCTGTATGTAAATTGAAAGCAACTGTGGCTAATTCTTGAAATACTGCAGCCACAGCTCTCAACTCCACCACTTGTACTGATGCAGGAGCTGTTGTGAAAGAAAAACATTTACCTCTTAACGCTTTCACGCCCTCTTGAACTCTCTATTCAAAGTTCTTTTCAACTTTCCTTTGTGGTACTTGTTGACTATCGGTCTCGTGCCAGTATTTGGCCTTAGATGGAGTTTATTTATTCAGTTGATAAGATTTATTTAGGTCACATGAACTTAGAGGCATTTGATCTTATGTTTTCTTTAAATTTAATGAGCGCTCATTTAATAAGCCTCTTTATGGTTGGTACCATATAGATAGACACACCACACTGATGACACAACAACATCAACAGGTAGTGGACAAAAGAGTCACACACACATACACACATATATATATATAAGCCTGCACAGTTGGTAATGCTTGGTTAGCCTACCATGGGTGACACTGAATTAAATGTATTCGGGTGGCCACTTTGTCCCCCCATGGCAGGCAAACACCCTACAACCATTGTTTGTTTGTTTGTTTTTTCTCCTGCAAGCATATCAAAATCAATAGGAATCCCTTGAGCCCGATTGATGTTCGCTGTGGCCTGACACTGCTCGTCAAATTCCGATTTCCAAAGTAAAAAATCTCCACCTGATAAACATGCTCTAGCCAGCTGTTTACAATCTGTACCACTACAATTATAGGTTTCATGGAAGAGAGAGGATCCAGACCTGTTATGACTGAAAGCGATAGACTTGGTGGGCAGTCAGTACATTTTTCCTGCAAAAGTTTTACCTGACATGTCAAATTTTCCACCTCCTTCAATTTCTGCATCTCGTGCTGACCCTCTTTCTCCTCCACTCCTGTCTGTGCCAAGGCTATTAAAAGAGGAAAGCCATCCTGATGATATCTGGCAACCTCTTCTTCTAGGATTTCTAGGGGCTCACCACTGGAAAATACTGGCTCAGGCAGTGCGGAAGGCTCCACCCTATTCTCTCCCACAACACTTGGCACAAGCAAGCAGTTATTTTCTAGGCCCATTTTTCTCTACACTACACTTCTCCTAACGTTATTTTTCTATACTACACTTCTCCTAATATTATTTTTCTATACTACTTACTCTTCTACACTACACTTTTCTTAATTCTATTTTTCTATATTACACTTCTCCCGATATCTCTTTTCTATATTACACTTTTCCCAATATTATTTCTCTGTGTTACACTTCTACCGACATTTTTTCTTTTTCTTTTTTCACCGCACCCTTTACCCTTTCAGAGCGCTCCCTATTTCCTGCGGTGTCCTTCACTGTACCCCTGGTTTTCAGGCCTCACTGTTCGGGCGCCATATGCTGGAGCCCACCAGCAGAGTCGAAGGGTTTGAACTGTTCCTGAAACGGGGAGTGAAGATTGAGAGAAAAGGGGGAGAGAGACAAGAGAGAAAAGACAAGAAGAAAGACAAGAGACAAGAGAGGAAAAACTAGAGATAGCCTCGGGGACCACAGCCTTTTCGGGAGGACTCTCAGTCAATACCGGAGCCTTATCGGGAGGACGGTCAGTCTATGCTGCCATAGCATCTTTATTTTGCTTGGACCTTATATACAATTTCAGCGCATCAGAGGTACACAATGCCAACCTTAACAACATAGCACCAGATGTATATAATATTAATACCAACATGCAGACAAACATCGTGCTCTCACGCAGCACCCCTCCTCCTTCCTGGGTCAAGGAGCGGTCAACTCGTTCCTCTGCGAGCCTCCCTCTGTTGTTACAGCCACAATCAACAAAATCGGCAACACTTGGCAAAACCCTCACCTTGCCAGGCTGTTTATGCAACTCGGAGAAGGGAATGGCTCCCGATGATGCCCGGCTTGGATGCTGGAGATTTCAACATGTACACAGAGGACACCTGCTGAGAGCCACTTCTGGATGGGGACTGTGCTAGGCACTTCACTTTCTTGAACTCTCTGATTTCCCAGAGGTTTTCAGAGAAGTGGTGTTATTTCCACTTTATAGATGAGGAAACAGAGGGTCAGAGAGGTAAAGTCCTCTCCCCAGTCACAGAGTGTGAGGTGGATAACACAGGGCTGAATCCAGGTCGGCTTGGTACCCACCGTCTATGCACTTGGCCAGGAGTCTACAGTGACTGCACAAATGTAAACCTATTTAGAAGTACACTGATTATATGGAGGCTTTTATGTAGAGGTTTTCAGATCTTTATTGCTCACTACAATTCTGTGAGTTAGGTGATCCTACTCCCCACCCTCCCTTTTCTTTTTCTCTCTACTGAGGATTGAAGCCAGGGGTGCTCTACCACCGAGTCACATCCCCAGCCCTTTTTATTTTTATGTTAAGACAGGGTCTGCTAAGCTGTCCAGGCTGGGCTCAATTGATATCCTCCTGCCTCAGCCTCCTGAGTCACTGGGATTATAGATGTACACCAGGTTGCCCCACACCTGTCCCCCTTTCCAAGTGAAAAAACTGAAGTGCCAAGAGTCAAAGTCACTCACCCATGACAGCTTAGCTGTTAAGTGTCAAAGCTTGGCTCTGTGGGAGGCCAAAAGCCAAGCCCTTTACACTCAATCCCCTTGACTCCCCACTTTTGAGAACTTTATCATCCCCTATCATGTAGATGAATGTAAACAGATGCAAAGAAATATATAGCTTCCATCTAAGGATTATTCCTTAAGAGTAAGATTTTTATGGAGGAGACTACAAAATCAGGGCTCAAAGCCTCTAGGGGCTCTCTGTTCCAGGGGGGCATTTCTCTTGCCTCAAAATCCCTTTCAGGGACAGGGGAGGCTTTGGGGAATATCCAGGGGGGTTCCCCTCAGCAGATGATGCAAAGGAAACAGTAGAAGTTAAGACATAAAGCCCTCAAGAGGCCTATTTTCCAAGATGCTGGAAAGACTCAAAGCAGGACTAGTGTAAGTCCATCAATAGGATATCCATATGTACAAGAATGAAATTAGGTCCCTATCTTCCACCCACAAGTCAACTTAAGATGGATCAAAGTCCTAGAAATTAGACCAGAACTATGCAATTACTAGCAGAAAACATAGGGACCACTCTCCAACATATAGGACACTCATACAGACCATCTTAACCGAGAATCAGCAAATGGGATGGCAGCAAGTTAAAAATCTGCACAACAAAGGAAACAATCAAAAGTCTCAATAAAGAGCCTACAGAATGGGAGAAAATCTTTGCCAGATACTCCTCTGGTAGAGGACTAATATTTAGAATATATAAAGAACTCAAACAACTTAACATTAAAAAAGAAAAGCTCCAATCAAGAAAGGACAATAGAACTGAACAAACACTTCTCAAAAGAAGAAATATAATTGGCCAATAAATATACAAAAAAAAAGTTCGGCATCAATCACTAGCAATCAGGGAAATGAAAATCAAAACTACACTGAGATTCCACCTAACTCCCAGTTAGATGGAAATCATCAAGAACACAAACAATAAATGCTGGTGAGGATGTGGAGAAATAAGAACTCTTACACACTGTTGGTAGAACTATAAATTAGTACAACCACTATGGAGATCACTTTGGAGGTTCCTCAAAAGACTAGGAATAGAACCACCATGTGACCCAGCTATAACACTCTTTGGTATCTTTCCAAAAGAATTAAAGTCAGAATATTATAGTGATACATGCATACCAGTGTTTATAGCAGCACAATTCACAATAGCTAAATTATGGAAACAACCCAGGTATCTACCAACAGATGAATGGATAAAGAAAATGTGGTATATGCACACAATGGAATTCTATTCAGCCATAAAGAAAAGCAAAATTATGTCATTTGCAGAAAAATGGATGGGAGTGGAGTATATTATGCTAAGTGAAATCAGTCAGTCTCAAAAAGTCAAGGGTGGTATGTTTTCTCTTCTATGTGGTTGCTAGAGAGAAAATAGGAAACATAAGGGACTTTAAATAATGTGGAAAGAGACCTGTGGAATAGTTGAAGAGGGTTAGGGGAGGGCGTTAAGGAGGGAAAGAGAGAGGACTAAAGAAGGAAACAGTTCAAATAATACTATGGCAATATGTGAAGATATTACTACCAATCTCACTAACTCATGTGGGGAGGAAAGTACACCAAGAGTTATGTGCATGTGTGTTTGTACCACACTGAACCTCACTAGGGCATATAATTGCAATGCACTAATAAATAATCTTAAACAAAAGAAGTCAGAGCAGTGGGACTCTAGCTCCCCAGTGACTGGCATTCATCAGAGAAAAGCTTTTGACATTCATTTCTTTTTCATGTGAGAGCCTTATGAATCATCACCAATCTTAAAGGTCAGAATACTCAAAACTGGCCCCAGAGGAAATAAGAACCGGTCAAAGGTAAAGCTGTGGACTGACACATGTGTATGTGAGTCTCACTTTCCAGCCGTCCATCCACTTCCCTTCTCTTCACTTCATAACTTCAATCCCTAAACTCCAGGGCCCTTGGGAGAACAAGATGGGAACTGGATGATCTTAGTCCCATGAGCATTAGTTGAGATCCTACTTTAGAGCTGATGTGAAGATTAAGCCCTTGAACTTGATCACTTACTAGAGGATGAGATAAAAACACATGCAGGCCAAAATGTCCTAGTTCTATTGGGAAAGGACTCCTTTGTCCTCCCAGAGTAGGTTATTTCGAAGAAATTTCCTGCTGAGACACCACAAACAGCTTCCCAGAGGAGGAAATATTTCAGGATTTGATCTGAGTTTAGACACTGCAGGACCTGGAGAATTACAAATAAGAAGGTATGCAGGGAGATTGGAGAGCAGGAAAAACAAAAGCAGAAGATGCAAATGAAAGAACACTCATTTGAAAAGGGCACATTAAAGTAAGTTCAAAATAGGAGAGAAGATAAGGCATGCTTTTTTTCAGTCTTCTAAAAATTACATAATTTTTCACATGCATTACAGGATCCCCATGAATCAAGTACTATTCTCTCTGGGTTGGGGGGGTGGTATTTTTGTGGTATTGGGGATTGAACCCAGAGGCATTCTATCTTTCAGCTACACCCCCAGCCCTATTTTATTTTTTTATTTTGAAACAGGATCTCGCTACATTGCTGAAAGTCTTGCTAAATCGCTAAGGATGTCCATGAACAGGTGATCCTCCTGTCTCAGCTTTGCAAGTACTGGGATTACAGGCATGTGCCACCATGCGGGCTTATTCTCTCTGTTTGTTTGTTTGTTTGTTTGTTTGTTTGTTTGTTTGTTTGTGTGATACTAGGGATTGAACTTAGGGGTATTCTACCTCCGAGCTACACCCCCGGCTATTTTTATTTTATTATTTGGAAACAGGGTCTCACTAAGTTACTGACAGCCTCACTAAGTTGCTGAGGCTGGCTTTGAACCTGCAAGCCTCCTGTCTCAGCCTCCCAAGTACTGGGATTACAAGCATGCACCACCGCGCCCAGCATTCTCTCTGTTTTAATGAGAAAAGTAGTGAGCAGAGAGATCAAGTAACTTGGTCAAGTCACCCAGCAAGTAGCAGAGTCAGCACTTACACCTAGTTTCTTTGCAAAACCCTAATGTTTAACCACTTATACTGTACTGCCTCAATAGGTAATTGTATCTGGAATATTGGCCAGCAGTGAAAAGGAGTGCTGAAAAATTAATTGTAATTATTGTAGCTTTTGCCTACCTCCAATGAATATTTTCAGTGCAAAAGTACTAGGCAAATTATCTTGATCTAATTTAATCTATGCAACAGTATGTATTATTAATCTCATTTTTACTGTCCTAAATTGTTTATTAAGTATGAATTTTACAAACATTACTTATATTAGCCATAACAGTGGAGCTGGAGAGTGTTACACCTTCTCTGGGCTGTGCAGAGAACCACCAATAGTGTGGTGGAATGTGTGGCCCTTTCCCAGGCCACAACTCTCGCGACCTGCAGATGTCAGCTGCACATCTCCCTGTGCTTGTGGACTGGCTCAGTGATCCACTGGGTGTCAGGATTTCTTCTGATGGCTTTATGGAATGGATCAGTGAGGATAACCTCAATGAATTTGTATGTGGAATCTTTACCAACCCAGTAAGAATTCAGGACTCTCAGAGCACTACAGTGGTGTCCAGCTCGCTCCTCGGCAATAAACTGAAACCTTCGAGTAAACGTTAGCTGGTTAACACCATGCTGGACAGGCTGCCGTAAGTTGCACCTTAGCAACGGAGTGTTGGCGGCCCCCTCGGCACACGCAAATCCGGTGTATGACATAACCTTGCTTGGCCTTGTATCCCAATCTGCACGCTTTATCTGGCCAGGTGGGGCTGGGAGCCCTGTGGAGCACACAGAGCTAGCAATACAGCCAGCAGTGGACCTGCAGAAGAAAGCGCAGCACATCAGACTGCTTCTTCCTCCATAGCACCTGGATGTACCTGTATGCACCCATCTGGCTTACCTTGAGATAAACCTGATGGCTGCCGCCAGACAGAAAAAAATCTATTAATCTCATTTTAAGATGAGTGAACATTATAAGAAAGTAGCTAACTTGATTAAAGGATACTAAGAAGTAGCAGACCTAAGCTATGAATCAGTATTAGTGACCTCAGCCTAAAATCTCAGCCTGATGTTGAGATTGTACTTCCCAATACCAGGACCAGAGAAGGGGCCTTGAGTGCCAACCCAAGAAATGGGCATTTATCCTGTAGCCCACAGGGAACTATGACAAGTTTGTGAGCTGGGAGATGGCATGGCTTGATCTGGGTTTTTGGATGGTTCATCTAGGATCAGCATTGGGTAAAATATGGAATAGAAAATCAGGACAGAGGGGCCAGTTTGGGGACAACTCCAGCAGTCCAAGAAGGTACATCCAGGTGAGATCTGTGGTCCAGGTGAGTGGTCCTCCTAAACCACTGTAAGGAGAGACAGGAGACACCTGGCCTTGGGCTTTTGAATGATGAGGGTGCTCTTTGGTGCTTGCAAGCCTGAATCTCTTACTAGAAAGTGAGGCTGCTGTAGTGGAATATTCCTGCCAGGCAGCAACTTGAGCTAGCTGTTTAGTATGTAGAGAACCTGGAGCCGTGATTACCAGACACTGGGCTGCAGCTGCAGTCACCCAGAATTAGCCTGGCCAGATGGCAGTGGGTGACTGGCTGTTCTCCACAGACCTCAGGAGAAAGCACAACAAATTTACGAGCGAGAGGCATCTGGCTTCCTATGAACCCATCAGAAAGCTTGCTTTGATTTTCTGAGTATCTCAAGGCATTTTCCTCTTCTATTACCCATTGTGTTACCTTAGTTTAGTATGGGTGAAGAATGCTTTATAAAAACCAGACATTTTTTCAAGACGTCATCTGGTGAGATTTTTGCATGTCCATCCTGATGTCCAAAAAATACCAGTTTAGAAGCTGAAAAATCTCCATTAATGGAAATTATTTTCTTAGTGGAAACTATTTATAGAATGGAAGGCAGCTACTGCAGTTACAACCTAATTCTTGGGTGACAAGAGGCAGGATTGTAATTAGATCTTCCAGATAATTGTGATGACGACTTCCAGGTGCCAGGCATTTTTCTACGTGTAAGAGCTTTGAGTTCTGAGCATCATTCACTTGGGGTGCACAAGAAACATAATTTTAATTAGTTTCTTTACTAACATAATTTGAGCCCCAGTCTATCTAGTGATCAGAACACCTATACACTTCTAGGAAAGATGCAGAAATGCACTCATCACTCCAAAGTATAGAGTGCCATCATATTCACCCTGTCCAATGTATTTCAACTTTCCACCAGGGAAGACGCTAAACCCAGGAGGTCTTTCTCAGGTGCCAGCCTGGTGACAGTGCGGAGTGGATGTCCACCTCTCCATCTAAACCTGGTGGGCCCCCAGCTAGCCTCTTACACACAACGTATATTCCCTTAGTCGAAACTTGAAGCACCTCCAAATGGAAACTGGACAAACACACACACACACACACACACACACACACTCATTTGACCTCCACAGTACCTCTTAGTAGGAATGATGGCTTTATCAATGAGAAAAATGAGGCTGAGAAAAGTCAAGGGACATGTTAAGGGCCGACTGAAGCCAGCAGTGGTGTGAGCAAGAGTTTGGTCACACCTATCTGACTGTGGAGAGGGAGCCTTGACTCTCACCCCACAGACAACAGGGACTAAAGCTGGCTTCTAGGACCTCACTTAGAATCTACCTCACAGGGAATGCATTCAGGACAGTGTGTGAATCAAAATACCTTACAACAAGTCTGCTTTATTCTTCAGTTACCAGCTGTTAATGACAATAGCTATCCCATGTCCATTGCAAAGGCCTCCTTCATAGCAATGGGATTATGCTGAGATTCCAAAGGGCATCCCCATTACCTATGGGTTAGAAGGAACTCAGAGATCTGCTGGTTGGGAAATTGCACCATGTCTGCCAGGTGTGGTGGTGCATGCCTGTAATCCCAGTACTTGGGAGGCTGAGACCGGAGGATCCGGGTTTGTGGCCAGCCTCAGCTACTTAGTGAGGCCCTCCGCAACTTAGTGAGACCCTGTTTCAAAATAAAAATAAAAAATAGGGCTGGGGGTGTAACTTGGAGGTAGAATGCCCCTGGGTTCAATCCCCAGTACCGCAAAAAAAAAAAAAAAAATTGCACCTTGTCTATCCTAGATCTCTGGGCGGCCAGGCTTGTCTGGAAGGCTGGAGGCCTGGATTCTTTCTGGTCCTTAGTCCTCTACCTTCTCACAGTGATGTCCTGAAATCATTATCCTCCCCATCATCTACTGGTTGTTCTCTATGTTAAATAGCACCAAGAAAGGGACTCGAGGATGTCAGTGTCCTTGAGATCTTTGGAGGCAGTCGGGTTCATGATAAAAATTGAACTGTGTAACTCATGGAAGTAATTGAAGGGTTGTGCTTATACTCTTTCTAATTGAGTTTACATTGGACTACTTTTAGGAGGTATAATCTTGCATTTCAATGACTATCAGCTTCATTTCCCTGCTCCTAAATTTCACCAAAACCAATAGTAATATTTTCTCAATCCATTAGATGATTAAATTCCTTACTAAAATGAATTGAATCACTGACACTTTATTTTTTTAACTTTTTATGTTCGTTTATTGGTGCATTGTAATTATACATTTTGATATATGCCAGGGTATGAACATCATACATGCACACATTGCACATTTAGCCCTCCCTTCAATCCCACCCTATTCCCTCCCCCTTCCCTCCCTTTCATGCTCCGGATAGACTGACCCTTTATTTTTAGGATTTTTTGTTTAACTTTTTGCATGGCTAGATATATCTTAATTACTAACTATGTTAAAGTTGCAATCATTAATGCAAATTGGGAAGGAAAATGCTGATTATGAAGAGCATGTAATGCACAATGAAGATAAATATAACACTATGAAGGACAAAAACAAAAAGAGAGGTTTGGTGTATAGCTTAGCGGTAGAGTGTTTGCCTAGCATGTACAAGACCCTAGGTTTGATCTCCAGCATCACAAAAAAAAGAAAAAGCTAATACCAAGTGATGTCAAAGGTACAGAACAACTATAACTTTCTTGTACTGTTGGTGGGAGTGTAAATTGATGTAATTTTGGCAAAATGTTTAGTAGTACCTACTAACACGAGTATATGTGTATGTTTATATGCAGCATTGTAAGTATCATATATATGTGGTACATGCAAAATGTAATTATATATATGCCTGTCTACTGCCAATGTAAAATAATGACTCTGCTTTAAAGGAAATAGGAAAATAGCTTATTCAGAGCCAAATATGAGTAACCATGGCCCCCTAACACATATTCAAATTGCCCCAGTGACATGTTCTACCATAGAAGAGGTTACATGAACTTTTATGGTCACAGAACAATAGAAAACCATATATCAATACATTTAGCAATTACATTGGAGGAGGCATCAAGTTAAAGGCTACAGCAAAGTAGGGAAATCTCTTCTGTAGGTTTCAGATGCTATCTTATAGCGATCCTATAGCATTCTTAGTTTTGGGGTTGCTGGAAGCTGTAGGTCTGCTAAATTTGGTAATACATTCTGAGAAGTTTGCCTATTAATCACAAGAATGTAAGGTCATATATAAAAGTTAAGGTAAATAGCTATTAAAGGGGCTAAGATGGCCCAAGATAATTTGAGTTCTTGACCTAGAATATTCTCTTTCCACAATCTTGATATACTGGTCAGCCAAAGTCAAGCGTCTACAGGGTCTTTAATATAAATATACATTCTTCAGAGAACTTCAGTTCACATTTTCTATCTATCTATCTATCATCTATCTATCTATCTATCTATCATCTGTCATCTTAAACATATTATATACAAGCAATTCCAATCTTAGGCATGTTTCCCAAAAGACACAGTTTAGTATATTCATAATAGACTACTTATAAAACCACAAATGTCCCTCTGTAATATAAGGACAAATACATTATGGTGAGTGTGTGTATTATATTAAATATATTAAATATATTAAACATATTAATATATAGGTATATATTTTGTGTGGTACTGGGGATTGAATCTAGGAGTGTTCTATCACTGAGCTACATCCCCAGACCTTTTTTTTGAGATGGGGTCTCATAAGTTACCCAGGCTGGCCTTCAACTTTTCATCCTCTTGCCTCAGCTTCCAAAGTAGCTGGGATTACAGGTATATGCCACCACACCTGGCTCATTGTGATATATTTATATAGTGGACTATTTGCAGCAATAATAATGAACAAATTATGAGTTCACACAAATAGATGGATTCCACATACAAAAAATATTGATCACAATAAACCATATAGAAAAGAGAATATGTTATATAATCCAATGTATTTAAAATAGTGTGTGTGTGCGTGTGTGTGTGTGTGTGTGTGTGTGTGTGTGTGTTTTACTGGGGATTGAACCCAGGGGCATTCTATCCACAAGCTACATCCCCAGCCCTTTTTAGTTTTGGTTTTTGAAATAGGGTCTCACTTCATTGCTGAGGCTGGCCTCAAACCCACGGTCCTCCTGTCTCAGCCTCCAAGTACCAGGATTACAGGCATGCACCACCACACCCGGCTAAAATACTTTTTAATAATAACCATGGTCTTAGCGGTTGGGACAGGAGTAGCCAGCTTTTGTGGGAAAGGATTCTGGTGTTTGGTGATGTCCTGTTTCTTGACCTTGGGACTGAGTAGATAAGCAAGCTTCCTCTGGAAATTCATGGTGCTGTATTCATATATCTAATGTATCAGGACATTCCTTGAAGAAAGCAATGTGTGAAAAGTATCAAGAGAGGCATGGATGGGTAAAGCAGGACAAACTAAATATTGCTAGCAAATTAATTGTGCATAAATTGTAAAATGTTGTTCAAACGAGGAATACTACTTATACTGAATCGATTTTATCAGCCCCATCACTAGTTTTAGTGTTACTTTTAAGGAATTGTACAAATTTCAAATCTGTCACAGGACCAGTTATATCATTCAAGATATTTACTACTAAGCCATGAAAGAAAGATGCAGCGTGCCCTCAGGAAGGTGGTGATATTCCCCGCGTGAGGATTCCTGCCCACTTTCCCTTTATCCCTGAGTTCTGGAAGCTCGGAACCTTGCCTCCCTGTTTGGGGCTCTCCAGCATCTTTTATTCATCCTGTATATTTCACCACAGTTAGGTGACCTGTTTAGCATAACAGGCCTTAGCCCATTTCATATCCAGTGAAACTGGTCTATAATTAAAAGAAAGAATTCGCGATGCACCCACGTGATCTAGGTTTTTAATCACTGCGTTGGGTGCTCCAGGGCCCAATTCCCACAACATGCCTGTTCTCTCTGGCTTTGTCTCACAATCATGTGTTTTTAAAACAGTCAAGGGACTGAGTATAAAAACAAAATTGCTGGTGACTAAGAATAGTAGTCAGCAGCCCTGGGAAGAGTGCAGAGTTTCGGGGCTCCGCAGCCACGCTAGAGAGGCCGTGCGACCATGACCTGGGGGGCCGATGTGGCCTCCAAGGAACTCAATGCCCACGGCTCTGGATGCCCCAGAGCTGAGTACCAAATCCACTGTGCTTGGGTAAGTGTGCTGCATTTCTTAGTGGCTCTGTTTAAAGTGAGTACTGTATGGCTGAGCTGTAGTAACAGTTTCCCCCTCCCCCCTTTTATTTATTATTATATCCATGAGAGGTGGGACATGTTTTCTAAAATTTACTGCCACACTTCCAACACTGGACAAAGAGGCTGTTCTATAGTAACTGCACGATATATTTGTTATTAGGATGATTTAAATACAATCTATACATCAAAATCCAACCTGAAGGTTTATCTCTCCCAGTTCTGAAAATAGGAGCAGCCCTCAAGTTCTTAGTGCAAAATATGAACTATTATCAGTGAACCTAAAAAATATACTTCCTATTTCAATCAGTTAATGAAAGGCTTTGACAAAGTTCAGCAGACTGGCTCCAGGGCTCTCATATCATAATCCAGGGTTATTTACATATTAAAATAATATACAGTAATAATTAAGAGTTTATTATGCTAGGCATGGTGGTGTGCGCCTGTAATCCTAGTACTTGGGAGGCTGAGACAGGAGGATCATAGGTTTGAGGCCAGCCTGAGCAATTTAGTGAGACCCTCAGCAACTTAGCGGGACTGTTTCAAAATAAAAAATAAAAAGGGCTGGGGTATAACTTGGAGGTAGAACGCCCCTGGGTTCAGTCCCTAGTATGAAAAAGAAAAAAAGAGTTTATTATGCATGACCTACTAAGCTGGTCACTTCCTCCACAGTATGATTTAACTACTGCAACAACCCAATGAGATAGCTATTCTTAGCCCTATTTCATGGGTGGGGAAACTGAGGCACAGATAGGTAATATGTCCAAAGTGTCTCAGCTGTTTAGTAGTTGAGCCTGTACTTGAACCCAGGGTCTAAAACTTGTCCTTTAACCAACCTGCTTTGCTAAGTTGTCATCATCCAATCATTATGGTTGAAGAAACTGGGATGAGTCTTTGCCTAACCCGAGTAATTTCCTGTATCAGATCAGATCTCTAAAATGTAATGCAGTAAGTTTCTTGAAGCAAGGACTGTACTCCCTCATGACTATCAAGGTCGGCTATTTTAACACAGCCCTGGTTTATACCTGGTTCCTGGAGCCATTGATGGTGTCCCCTTCCACTTAGCAGTGTCTCTAGGTAATAGAGTACAGTTACCTTATGAACATATTTGCCATTGCTAGAAACATCCAGACTTTCTCAAGTAAAGCTAGGATGTTTAGAATGGAAGCCAAGTCAAGGAGGAGAATGATTTCTTCATTGGCCATAGGACTTTTCAGAATCAAGACCAGGTTGCTTCTTGTCTAGAAATAAGCTTTTTAGGCACCTCTGGGTTTTATTCTTAAAGAGATCCTTGTCTTCTCCAGCATTCTTTCCATTTAGGGAGCTGGAGAGCAGGCACCTCTCTTGTCTTCCCCTTTTATTTTTATTTTATTTTTTTATTTCCCTAGTAGGGAAATAAATGTTACAGCACTGCATTCTGAAAGCAGATGGAATACAGGAAGAGATGTAACCTGGCATTGCCAGGATACAAGCATCCCTGCAGATACTCTAGCATCGATACTCTAGCGAGCACCCTGCCTTCTGGTGCATGTCGGCTCAGCTGTGCCTGGTTTTGTCAGGAGCTCAGTGACCCTCTCTGGACTCACACGTGCTTCTTAGTGCTCAGGAGCCTCTTCTCCAGCAGATGCACCCTGTGGAAAAGCAGTCCTGTGGTCCAGCCAGTCCTATGGACTGGACCAGCCTGTTTCCTGTAGGTCCGGTGGTGCCTTTTTCTGGAATGCATGATTCCAGGACACATCTCTAGGTGAGAGTCTTCTAACAGTGAGCACCAAAAGCTTTACTCAAACTGGCTTTGGGGGGAAAAAAGAAACTTAAAATATATGTTCAGGTTCCTGCTCCAGGCTAGCTCCAGGATTTCAAATGATGTCATTAGGGATCCATCTTTTTGTCTCCATCTTTGACTCTACTTCCCAATATTTATAGGCTGAGTCTCACCCCACACAGCCACCATGATAGCAACCAGGTCCAAGTTTCAGTGATTCTCCACGCCAACTGAGCTCAGTGATTCTCTTCACCACTGAGCTCAGCCAACATCTAGAAGGGGTCTGGGGCTTGAACATAAACCCATGTAAATATTTCCATTTGGGGAGATGGAAAAAATTCTTTACAGGACATGAACCTGCTCTCAGCAGCCTCAATAAGACACTCTCCCACTTTCTTTAAGGAAGTTGAAACTCATAGGTGAAGAGACTTTTCTAAAGTCACCCAGCTATATAGGAAGTAACAGAACTGGGTCCTGGACTGCAGACTTGTAGCAACAAATCAACAAATATCTACTGAGCTTTTATGTGCCGGGCTGTTCTCAGGAAGCTGGGGGCTGGGAAGAGGCATAAGCCAGTGTGCCCTTCCTGGCATATTCATTCTAGCAGTCTAGGTGTGACAAACATAAAGACAGAAAACAACTGCTCTATCACCACTCCAGCTCCCTTGGCTGACAGATAACTCGTGGGGGTCACACTTCCATCTTTTCTTGGGTGTATTCCCTTTTAAAACACACCAGGCATAAGATCTAAAGAAATTTCAAAACAAGATCTGCAGGCTGAAAGGAAGTTTATGTTTTCTAATGAAGTCTCATGCCTCTTTCTTTTTCTTTTTTTCATGAGAAACAGTCATTAAGTGAGTTCAGAAGGGGGACACAGGTGAGCTGAGCCAAGCCAGGAAGCAAAAGGGACCAGCCATGCGGGAGGGGAGGGGAG
>PVJS01045022.1:0-16412 GCA_004027185.1 Glis glis
ACGAAGTTGCGGAGGGCCTCACTAGGTAGAGAGAGAGAGAGAGAGAGAGAGAGAGAGAGACAGGGAGAGACAGAGAGAGAGAGACGAGGCTGGCCATGAACCCAGATCCTCCGGTCTTCGCCTCCCAAAGTACTGGGTTTACAAGCGTGTGCCACCACGCCTGGCTTTTTTTTTTTTTTTCGGTACCGGGGATTGAACCCAGGGGCGTTCTACTTCCGCGCTACACCCACAGCCCTATTTTTTTATGCTTTATTTTTGAAACCGGGTCTCACGAAGTTGCGGAGGGCCTCACTAGGTAGAGAGAGAGAGAGAGAGGAGAGAGGAGAGGGAGATGTATATATATATATATATATATTATATATATATATATTATTTTTTGTTTTGAAACAGGTCTTACTAGGTTGCTGAGAGTTTCGCTATGTTACTAAGGTTGTCCTCGAACCTGAGATCTTCCTGTCTCAGCTTCCCAAATACTGAGATCACAGGTGTGCGCCACCATGCTCAGCTGTTTTATTTCTTTTGAATCTGTAGAATCATTTTTTTTATCCCCAAGATTGTGAAATTTCAATGCCTTTACATGGGTCTGTTTTCATCCATTGACCTGGGTGCTTGCTGCTGGGGATTTTTGTTTTTGTTTTTCTGTTTTTTTTTTTTTTTCAGAACTGGGACTTGAACCCAGGCACATTCTGCCTCTGAGCTACACCCCCAGTCCTATATTTTTGAAACAGGGTTTCACTAAGTTGCAGAGGGCCTCAATAAGTTACTGAGGCTGGCCTCGAACCTGGGATCCTCCTGTCTCAACCTCCAAAGTACTATAATTACAGGTATGCACCACCTCACCTGGCAGCTGGGTCTTTTAGTTATAAAATTCAGCTAGGTGGGGTGGTACCCACCTGTAATCCCAGTATTTGGGAGGCTGAGACAGGAGGATCACAGGTTCAAGGAGAGCCTCAGCAGCTCAGCGAGACCCTGATTCAAAATAAAAAGAAAATAGGGCTGGTGATGTAGCTCAGAGGTAGAGTGCCTCTGGGTTCAATTCCCTGTACTACACACACAAAAGAAAAAAGGGTTTTTTTCTTCCCCATTTTTGGGGAAGTTTTTTTTCTTCCCCATTTAACATTGATTCTTTCCTGATAAGCCTGGGAGGCTGTACCTTATAGTACCTTTGGGATAACCACCTTAACAGTGACTTATTAAGTGCCCAACTGCCGTGGCAAATATGAGTTCCCTGCCTACATAAAAATTCAATGAAATTTGCATATGCAGATTCTTTCAAGTACATATTTTTGCATGAATCTTCAGCTCATTGTGTGTAGCAATAATGTTAGAGTAATTTAGGAGCCAGACATGGTGGCATATGCTTATAATCCCAGTACTTGGGAGGTTGAGACTGGAGGATTGCAGGTTTGAGGCTAGCCTCAACAACCTAGTGAGACCCTGTTTCAAAAATTTAAAAAAAATAGGGCTGGGGTGTAGCTCAGAGGTAGAATGCCCCTGGGTATTCTACACACACACACACACACACAATGTAATTTAGGGAATATGACTAGAAACAAGAGAACTAAAACTAAAAGAACTAACGATGCAGGAGAGGAGCATTCGAGAAACGCTGCTGATCTTGGGTTAGTTGTAGTTGAAATGAGAGTTGCATTATAACTTTTGAACCTGAAGCCTAAGTACTTTATTCTTTTTCTTTGCCCATCTTTACTAATTGTCTCTAATTCTCAAAGGATTTAACTTAATTAATCCAGCGTTAAGACAGCGATCCATCAATGGAGTTTTAATTTTGAAATATCCTTTTTATAGCCCAATGTTTCCAGCATAATGCATTCCATGTAATTAAAAGTTCGATTAAACTAGGCTCTACAAAAATTCCATAATAAAGTTGGGTATGGTGGCACATGCCTGTAATACCAGTATTTGGGAGGCTGATACAGGAGGATCACAGGCTTGAGGCCAGCCTTAGCATCTTAGTGAGAACCTCCGCAATTTAGCAAGACCCCGTTTCAAAGGGAAAAAAATTAAAAAGGACTTGGGGTGCAGCTTGGAGGAAGAATGCCCCTGGGTTCAATCCCCAGTAACCTTCCCAAAACCACCACCACCAACAACAACAAAAAAAACCATGATAAAAGGTTTCTGAATAGATTCCTAAACAGATTCAAAGATTGACCCAGAAATCTTTATATATAATTAGATGTATTCAAATAATTTACTATAACCTTTTTTTTTTTTTTTTTGCGGTACCGGGGATTGAACCCAGGGGCGTTCTACCTCCGAGCTACACCCCTGGCCCTATTTTTTATCCTTTACTGAAACCGGTCTCACGAAGTAAGTTGCAGGAGGACCTCACTAAGTAGCTGAGGCTGGCCGAGAACCCGGATCCTCCGGTCTCCGCCTCCCAAGTACTAGGATTACAAGCGTGTGCCACCACGCCCGGCCTACTATAACCTTTTCCAAAGCAAAGCAAAAAAAATAAATAAATAAAAGTAGCTTGAAAGAATTGCTAAATTTAGCCGGGTGTGGTGGTGCACACTTGTAATCCCAGTACTTGGGAGGCTGAGATAGGAGGATCCGGGTTCGCGGCCAGCCTCAGCTACTTAGTGAGGCCCTCCGCAACTTAGTGAGACCCTGTTTCAAATAAAGAATAGAAAATAGGGCTGGGGTGACGCCCGGAGGTAGAATGCCCCTGGGTTCAATTTCTGCAAATAGGCTCTGTCGTAGGCCAACCTGCCAAGATTTGGCATCTATCTACCACAAGAGGGCAGTATCGCTCAACCGTTCATTGGGAGCCCAGCAGAGCGCGGGAGGCTTCCTTAGAGGAATCATTAAAGCCCGTGGTTAACAAAGGACAGGGAAACAGGAACCAACCATCTTCCAGACAGGTTCCGAGCTTTTGTCCCTGGTAACAACGAGACAGGAAATAAGCAATAGGGGCTTGTGAAAGGGAGCGACCTCGCTCCTCATCCTCGTGTCCTTGAATCACCATGGAGATGGCAACCAGCTTAATGGCTGCAGATAGGGGTCTGTTATTTGGGATGTTCAGCTAAGAACAGGTGTTGTTCTCTTAATGGAAATTCGGGAAGGGCAGAATAAACTGGGAGCAGCAGAGCTGTTTTATCCAAAATAATAATAATAATATACATATTATTATATGGACTGGTTTATATATATAAGTATATATAATATATATCATATACATAATGTTATTATATATATATATATATATATATATATGAACTGGTTTTAGGAGTGTCCGAAGGTGAACTTTATATTTAGAGTCATTGTACTCTAACATTAAGATAAAGTAATCTTTGGAAACCAATAGCATTACCTTGTAAAGTTTCCAGGAAGCTAATTAGTACAAAGAAAGATTAATTAAGCAAGGCATCATGGTAGGCTGAGAAAGGAGGATTATAGGTGCAGGTTTGAGGCCAGCATTACCAATTTAGAGAGATCCTCAGCAACTTAGCAAGACCCTGTTTTATTTTTTTTAATTTAATTAAAAAAAATTTTTGGTGTGTGTTTGTGTGGTATTGGAGATTGAACCCAGGGGCATTCTACACCTCCAGCCCTATTTTATTTTTGTTTTGAAACAGGGTCTCGCTAGGTTGATGTGAGTCTCATTACTTGCTGAGGCTGTCCTCAAACCTGCGATCCTCCTGTCTCAACCTCCCAAGTACTGGGGTTACAAGCGTGCACCACCACGCCCGGCTTAGATCCTGTTTTAAAATAAAAAAGGAGCCGGGCGTGGTGGCGCACGCTTGTAATCCCGGTACTTGGGAGGCTGAGACCTGAGGATCCTGGTTCGCGGCCAGCCTCAGCTACTTAGTGAGGCCCTCCACAATTTAGTGAGACCCTGTTTCAAAATAAAGAATAAAAAATAGGGCTGGGGGTATGGCTCGGAGGTAGAATGCCCCTGGGCTGAATCCCCAGTACAGCAATAATAAAATAAAATTAAATTAAATTAAAAAAGGGGTGGGGGTGTAGCTCAGAGTAACATGCCCCTGGGTTCAATCCTCAGTGCAAAGAAAAAAAATCAATTATAACAAATGCACCCTCAGTATTTTAAGTATGTACTTGTATGTGTGCGGTGGAGGGGATACTGGGGATTGAACCCAGAGGCATTCTTCCTCTGAGCTACACCCCAGCCCTGTTTTATTTTATTTTTTTATTTTTGTAGTACTGGGGATTGAACCCAGGGGCATTCTACCTCTGAGCTGCACCCCCAGCTTTCTCTCTCTTTTTTTTTTTTTATTCTTTATTTTGAAACAGGGTCTCATAAAGTTGCAGAGGGCCTCACTAAGTTGCTGAGGCTGGCGGTGAACCTGTGATCCTCCCTGTCAGCCTCCCAAGTACTGGGCTTTCAAGCGTGTGCCACCACGCCAAGCCTTATTTTTATTTTGAAACAGGGTCTTGCTAGGTTGTTGGAGAGTCTCAATACTGCTGAGGCTGTCCTCGAAACTGTGATCCTCCCATCTCAGACTCCCAAGTACTAGATTACAGGCTTGTGCCACCATGCCCAGCTTAGTATGTATTTTGATGGTCTAGTATTGCCTATAAAATGAAATGCATCAGGTATTTTTAATGTGTTCTCATGGCTAGCATCAATTTTTGTTTTTATTTATAATTGTCACTAATGTTATTGAACTATCATCTGGAAAACTTTTAGTACTTGAAAAACCAAATTAAATTATTCTTTAATTTAATGTTGTTTCAATTCAACATTTATTGAACACTTATAATTGAATGAGAAAAGACAATGCCTCTGTGTGTGTAAGAAAGAATCTTAGCCAGGCGTGGTGGCTCATGCTTGTAATCCGAGTACTTGGGAGGCTGAGATAGGAGGATCGCAGGTTCGAGGACAGCCTCAGGAAGTAGTGAGACGTTCATCAACCTCGTGAGAGGTTGATAGAATGCCTCTGGGTTTAATCCTCAGTACCACACACACACACACACACACACACACACACACACACACACACAAAGATTCTGCTATAGTTTTGACTCTAAATGTATCTAATAAGGCCACGCGTGGTGGCGCACGCTTGTAATCCCAGTACTTGGGAGGCTGAGACTAGAGGATCTGGGTTCCCGGCCAACCTCAGCTACTTAGTGAGGCCCTCCGCAACTTCGTGAGCCCCGGTTTCAAAATAAAGTATAAAAAATAGGGCCGGGGGTGTAACTCGGAGGTAGAACGCCCCTGGGTTCAATCCGCAGTACCGCAATAAATAAATAAATAAATAAATAAATAAATGTATCTAATGAACTTTAATCATAACATTGGAACTTTATTGTCCTAATACTAAAATTACAAAGCTATCCACACTAACTTTTTGGGTTTGTTTTTTCTTTTTTGATGCAGATCATTCCCGCATGGAAATATGGAAGTTTGGTAACACTGCCATTGAACTCCTGTACCACTGGGTCCACGTTTGCTCAGCTCTCATGGAGCTGAGCAGAAACCTCGGTAGCGCTATTACACCTCCACTGCCCTCCAAGTGCGACAACCAGATATGTGCAAAAGTGCCAGGGGCAGCTTGCCAGAGCAGTGTCAGTGGAACTGATATTTAGGATATTCTGGTCATGTTCAATGTTTTTGTTAACTATAAAATATTTTACACTGGAAAGTGCCACATAGACATTCTGCTCCTAGACATTTCCCTCAGCATTTTCTAAAACCAGAAGTGCTACCTAAGGAGAAATTTTATCTAAAAAATATCCAGTTAATGAAGCCATAACCAAATGTATTTAAGTATGTTATAGAATATGTTTGAAAATATACTTTCTGCGTGAGCTTTATATCTGCCATGAAACTGCTATGGCTGATTGGGTGGTAATTTTTAATTCTTTGAAGGTACAAAGTAAAGAAGACTGAGGATATAGGAAAATCCTGGCATTTTTTACACAAAACGAGTACCAAATAATAAAGATTTTTAAGAAATGGATTTGAAATGGTTTTTCTAATGTTTCAAAGACTTCACTAAATGCTACATCTTTCCCTTCCCCACCCTTCCCTTTTTCTTAACTATTTATTTATTTTTGGTACTGGGGATTAAACCGAGGGGCATTCTACATCCGAGATACACCCCCAGCCCCATTTTATTTTTAATTTGGAAACAGGATCTCACTAAGTTTCTGAGGGTCTCACTACGTTGCTGAGCTGGCCTCAAACCTGCTATCCTCCTGTCTCAGCCTCCCAAGTACTGGTATTACAGGCGTGTACCACCACGCCCAGCTCTTTTTAACAATTTAAAAGTCAATTTAATGAACAGAAATTTTGTGGGAAAATGTTTGTTCATGACAAATGGAAAAAAGAGAACAGCATTTTTTTTATTATGACAAAAACTTCAAAGTTTGAGAACTACAAAAAGAGTTTATATTTGCTAAAGCTTGTTATTACAGCAAACTTTACTGCTATGTTGTAAGATTTCATCTTTGCAATAAGATATCTAGTGACAGAGTCCATTTTTAATAAAATCTTGGGAAATTAAACTTTATATTCTTTATTAGGTTGACAGAATGTGATATGTTTGAAACATCTTATAATTGGAGATTGGAGGTCCCTTTTTAACCTTTCCTGATAAGATGGCAGTGTTATTACCAGTCCTCATCTCTGGAATGATCTCATGCCCGATTGTAACCTATCCGCCTGTTTCATATTTGGAGGGGGGCATTTTCGGGCATTTCTAGGGACAATGTTCTTGAAGATATTAAGCTGATAGCCACATATCCTGATGGTTCCAGAACAAGCTTATAAAGAGTCCACTGTGAATACAAGTGGGATTTTAGGCAGTAAGATTTTGCAGAATACTATGTTTTTAACCATTATCACGGGAACTAACTAAATGACCTCTAGCTTAAGGATAAAAAATATCATACATTTTTATGGTATGTTAACTTGTTTGAAGTATTCTCACTTACTCGCTCAATTGATCCTTTCAATAATCTATAAAGTAGGTAGCCCTGATATTATGTCCAGTTTATAGATAAGGAAATAGGCTCAAAGAATGAGTTGCCCAGTTCACAACAGCTGGTAAGAAGTAGGTGAAGGCTGGGCGTGGTGGTGCACGCTTGTAATCCCAGTACTTTGGGAGGCGGAGACCAGAGGATCCAGGTTCGTGGTCAGCCTCAGCGCTCTCTCTCTCTCTCTCTCCCTGTCTCTTTCTCTCTCTCTACCTAGTGAGGACCTCTGCAACTTCGTGAGACCCGGTTTCAAAATAATGTATAAAAAAATAGGGCTGGGGGTGTAGCGCAGAGGTAGAACGCCCCTGGGTTCAATCCCCGGTACCACACACACACACAAAAAGAAGTAGGTGAAGAAGCTAGTAAAGCCAGATGTGGCAATGTGCACCTGTTATCCCAGTATGTCAGATGCTGAGACAGGAGGATCACAGGTGTGAGGCCCTTAGCAACTTAGCAAGATCCTGTTTCCAAGTAAAAAATGCTACACTTGATCTTAGCCAAAAGGCCGAGAAGCTAACAAAGTAAAAAATAAAATAGGGCTGGGGGTGTAGCTCAGAGGTAGAACGGCCCTGGGTTCAATCCCCAGTACCAAACAAAAACCTCTCTCAACTGAAAAGATCAATTAATTAAATACAGATAAGGTGTATTTCTCTTTCCTTAAGCATGATAATTACCCCTGGTCGGTGTGTTTTATCTCCTAGTCATTAACCATTCCTCCCCTCCCCTCCATCTGCTGCCCGGCCTAGGCTGTCCTGCCCACAGACCTCAACTGCGGAGGCAGCTGCAGGTGCTCATGTTTTGTTCCAGCCACAGCTGTTCCAGTTGGGGTTGACTTCCTACCAACCAGAGGCCAACTTGTGAAATGGCATAAGCTAAAAAGTGCACAACCCATGGACACACCAACTTGGGAATGAGCAACTGCAGCATTGTCTGAAAGACTACTAAGTGTTTAAAAAGGCCAAAGGCGTCCTGACAGGCCCTAAAGAAGCGGAAGCATACCGCCTTCCAGACACTACAAGGCAGCAGAAGCTGAGGGAAGGGAAAGGTATGCAGAGTGAGTAGTTAGGGGAAAAGAGTGGACACAGAAAAGAATGGAAAAGAAAAGCAGGGCCAGTGTGGTGGCACACGCCTGTAATCCAGTACTCGGGAGGCTGAGACAGGAGGATCACAGGTTCACAGTCAGCCGCAGCAAGTTAGTGAGGCCCTCCGCAACTTAGTAAGACCCTGGTTTTTTTTTTTTTTTTTTTGCGGAACTGCGGATGGAACCCAGGGGCATTCTACCTCCGAGCTACACCCCCAGGCCTATTTTTTTATTCTTTATTTTGAAACCAGGTCTCACTAAGTTGCAGAGGACCTAAGTAGCTGAGGCTGGCCGCGAACCCCGATCCTCTGGTCTCAGCCTCCCAAGTACTGGAATTACACGACTGGCAAGACCCTGTTTAAAAAGTAAAATATAAAATAGGGCTGGGAGTGTAGCACAGAGACAGAATGTCCCTGGATTCAATCCCTAGTACCTCAAAAAAAAAAAAAAATTGGCGGATCCATGAGTTTGGATGCTGAGGTTTCCACAATTGTCTTGGACCCACTTGCAGGTGACTATTTTGTGTCTTGAAATCTGAGAGTGGGAATTCTCTGTTGTAGAACAACCAGGATTTTGGTAGTGATAAATCTATTTTTTTTTTGTCTTGGTCAATAAGTTTATTGTCTTTATCTGAAAAAAATCTTCATAGAAAATTTTTTCAGGGCCCCAAAAACTTTATTGCTAGTTGTAGTTCTGGCAAGGCCTGCATCCAAATAGCAGGTGAAGGCATGCAGTTGACCGTCAATGCTTCCCACATTATATTCATCTCTAGTCGCCTCCTCTTGGCCTTCACAGATCTCGTCCATGCCAGGCCTATCGAGGAGTCTGTGGGCCAGCAGCAGGCCAGTACAGTATGCTGCAGCAGAATTTGTTAGGCCAACTTTCACACTGTATTTTGGTAGTTCATGTGCACATGCTGCACCGACTATCCTATCCCCTTTCATGCGAGCATACACAATCTGACAAATAATAGCTCTGTTGGTTGCACGAATTATCATCCTGTATTTGGGCGTGTTGTACTTGGGTTCTAAAATGTTAAGAGGCTTCTCTGCGTCCTTGATTCACCGCTTCAAAACTGCTGTCAACTGCAGACTCTGCTAAACTAGAGAGATCTCTGCAACACTGGATCTGAGAAACCAACCTTCTATCTTCTGTGTGTGTTCCTGGGGATTGAACCCAGGGAGAGGGATGCTCCACCATTAACTACATCTCCAGCCCTATTTATTGATTACTGGGGATTGAATCCAGGGGCATTCTACTTCAGAGCTACATCCCCCGGCCCTATTTTATTTTGAAACAGTTTCATTAAATTGCTGAGGCTGGCCTTGAATTTGCCATCCTCCTGCTTCAGGCTCCTGACTCACTAGGATTACAGGTATATGCCACTGCACCTGGCCCAACCTTCTAACTTAGGTAAAATCCTACGATTTCTTCATTATAAGGTTCAAAAAGCACTACAGAATTTAATACACCAATTCAAAAACTCACATCATCTAGGATATAGCGCTCTCTACTGGGTAATTTGGGGGGGGGGTATTGGGGATTAAACCCAGGGGCATTCTACCTCTGAACTATACACCAGCCTTTTTTATTTTGAAATGGTCTAAGTTGAGGTACTCATTAAGTTGCTGAGGCTGGCCTCAAAACTACAATCCTCCTTTCTAAACCTCCCAAGAACTGGGATTACAGGTGTGCACCACCACACCTGGCTTTCTTTCTTTTTTTTTTTTTTTTTTGGAACTGGGGATTGAACCTAGGGGCATTCTACCTCCAAGTTACAACCCCAGCCCTATTTTATATTTATTTTGAAACAGGGTCCTGCTAGGTTAATGAGAGTCTCACTATTTGCTGGGGTTGTCCTTGAACCTGCAATCCTCTTGTCTCAGCCCCCCCAAGTACTAGGATTACAAGCATGAGCCACCACGCCTGGCTTAAATAAGGTTTTATTGGAATAACCTTGTCCATATTGTCTGTGACTGCTTCCGCACTATAAGGGCAGGGTTGAGTAGCTGAGAGAGACCATATGGCTCACAAGACTTAAAATATTTACTCTCTGATTATATGCAGGAAAAAATTGCCAACCCCTACTTTGGCTATAGTTTTGACATTTACCTCTGTATTGCTAAATAACATGCATGAATGGCTACTTTCTTCCCCAATTTAGGCAGTATCTTTTAAACTCCCAGTATGCAATATGAAGATTGCACGCCACGTATACACACAAACTTCCCATCCCCCCATTCTTCCCAATCTTATTACATCTTCATTTAAGTCAATGTTCAGTGCTTACATTATCATGATTATATTGTAGGCTTAGGGATATAGCAAAATACAGTTATTTTTCATTCCTGTACATCTTTTCACTTCTCCCGCAGTTAAGGTCAAAAGAAAATTTGAGTGGCTAAAATAATATCACACGAGTAGACTTTCAGAGCAAAGAATATGATAAGGAAGGTTGTTTCATAATGAAAAGGGGTCAATTAATTAAGAAGATATGACAGTCTTAAGCATTTATGCACTTAATAATGGAGCTTCAAAATACAAGACAGAAACTGATAGAACTTCAAGTCCATAGAGAAGTAGATTGGAGGTTGCTTAGGACTGGCCGGTTTGGGGGAAATGGGAGTGGCTAATGGGTACATGGTTGCTTTTTGGGTATTGAAAGTATTCTAAGATTGATTATGGTGATGACAGTACAACTTTTTGAATGTACGCCATTAATTTGTAGACTTTATTCTTAGTTTATTTTTTTGTGAAGCTGGGGATCGAGCTCAAGGGCTGGGGTCAGTGTAGTGGTGCACATCTGTAATCCCAGTATTAGGGAGGCTAAAACAGGAGGATTGCAGGTTCAAGGCCAACCCGGGCAACTCAGCAAGATCCTGTCTCAAATTAAAAAAAAAAAAAATTAGAGCCAGGCGTGGTGGTGCATGCCTGTAATCCCAGTACTTGGGAGGCTGAGAAAGGAGGATAGCAGGTTCAAGGACAGCCTCAGCAAGTAGTGAGACTCTCATCAACCTAGCAAGACCCTGTTTCAAAATAAAAATAAAATAATTAGGGCTGGAGCCAGGCCTGGTGGTGTATGCTTATAATCCCAGTACTTGGGAGGCTGAAACAGGAGGATCACAGGTTTGCTGCCAGCCTCAGCTACTTAGTGAGGCCCTCAGCAATTTAGTGAGACCCTGTTTCAAAATAAAGAATTAAAAATAGGGCTGGGGTGTAGCTTGGAGACAGAATGCCCCTGGGTTCAATCTTCAGTATCCACCCCCACACAAAATTAAAGCAAAAATAGTAACTATTTTGCATTTATAACACAGGTAGAAGTAAAATGTGTTCCAATAGCAGAAATATAGGAGAGGGAAGGTAGAAGTATACTTTTGTAAGCTTCTTATCCTATATACAAAGTGGCATATTCTTTTTTGGGGGGAGATGCTGGGGATTGAACCCAGATTCTCCCACATGCTAGGCAAGCACTCTACCACCGAGATACAGCCCCTAAGTAGTTTGTCATGGTGAGAAAGTAGACTGAGATGAATTAAAGATGTCTATTAGAAACCCTAAAGTAACAAGGGAGGGTAGATCATAAAGCAAATCATAAAAGTTTCTCTAATAGTCCAAAAGAAGGCCATAATGATAGGAGGGGAAGAAGGGAAAGAGAACAAAGAACAGATGTGAAAAATAGAAAACAAGTAGCAACCATATTTATAATTGCCTTAATGAGCCGGGCATGGGGGCGCACGTTTGTAATCCCAGTACTTTGGGGAGCAGAGACCGGAGGATCCGGGTTTGCAGCCTGCCTCAGCGTGCGCTCGCTAGGGGCACATGGTAGGGATGGGGTGACACAGGGTGGCCCGTCTCCTTTCTTATTGAATCTTTAGGTTCTCACCATTTCATTGGTGGGTGCTAGGTGATGCCTGGGTTTGGCAAATGGTGAAACTTCCTTTGGGATTTTTTTGTTTGCCAAGCATCCCAGGAAGTTTAGGCGTGAAGATAGGGTGCTGGGCTTGACAAATATGAGCCTAAGGAAAAGTATAGTCCAGAAGGGCCATTATAATTAAAAAATAAGATTAAGGATTATGAAGTTTCTAGATTTTTAAAAAATTTTATTTGTACTAGGGATTGAACCCAGAGGTATTCTACCTCCAAGCTACACCCCTAGCCCGATTTTCTTTTTTTTTTTTTTTTGAGGTACTGGGGGTTGAACCCAGGGGCATTCTACCTCTGAGCTACACCCCCAGCCCTATTTTTTTTTATTCTTTATTTTGAAACAGGGTCTCACTAAATTGCAGAGGTCCTCACTAAGTAGCTGAGGCTGGCCGCAAAACCGGATCCTCCTGTCTCAGCCTCTCAAGTACTGGGATTACAAGCGTGCGCCACCACGCCCGGCCCCGATTTTATTTCTTATTTGGAAACAGGGTTTTAGTAGGCTGCTGAGAGCCTTGCTAAGCTGCCCAGGTTGGCTTTGAACCTGCGATCCTCCTGTCTCAGTCTCCCAAGTACTGGGATTACAAGGGTGCGCCACCACGCCCTAAATTTCTAGATTTTAAAATTATATTTTTGCAGGGCGAAACCACTGGGATTACAGGTGTGCACCACCACGCCCGGCCCAGAGCACATTTTGTGAATCACTAGGTTAGAATTCTGTCAATTATTTCCTTTTTTTTTTTTTTTTTTGCGGTACCGGGGATTGAACCCAGGGGCGTTCTACCTCCGAGCTACACCCCCGGCCCTATTTTTTTATCCTTTATTTTGAAACCGGGTCTCACGAAGCTGCAGAGGGCCTCAATAAGTAGCTGAGGCTGGCCGCGAACCCGGATCCTCCGGTCTCCGCCTCCCAAGTACTGGGGTTAGCGTGCAACACCACGCCCGGCTGTCAATTATTTCTTTCCACTGACTTCGAGGCATCCAGCTGGCGCCGAAACAAAGCAGATGCCCCACGTGCCGTGCCGTCTCCCAGGAGTCTGAAGGCAACTCGCTAAAACGAGACCCAACCGGAAGCCGGCGCCGGCCGCCCGAAATCTCGCGAGAGTTGACGTCACGACGTCGACGTCAGCGTCCAGTCGGCGTCGGCCACGTTCCGCGGATACGGGACGGGAGCAAGATGGCGATTCCGGGCAGGCAGTGAGTGATCCGGGAGTTAGGGTCAGGCTGGGGAGTGAGTGAGGAGCTCCGGCCACTGAGTCTTGGGCTGAGGAGTTAAAGTGCGCCGGAAGTGGCGGGGCCATTTCGTCAGGAGTAGAGACGGGGAAGGCGAGAGAGCCCGAGCCACGTAGAGCCCCTCCCCCGTGCATTTTCCAGGATGGAAGCCCGAAGTTTGAGGGAGAAACTTGTGAGGAAATAAAGGAAGTTAGGCTGAGGGGCAGAGAGCGAGACTTTTCTATATTCCAAAAGCTCGGTCTGAGGCCCCTCAGTCTTGCTTCCTACCCCGCGCTTGAGTTTCTCCCGGTTGGATGCCCTCCCTCCCGGGCACTAAGAAGAGACCATGCCCGGTGCCTTAGAGGGCCTTGTTCTCCTTGGCAGAAGCGCGAGTCCTGCTTCCCGCCCTCCCTGCTCGCTTTAGAAGTGTGTGCTGAGAAGTCACAGAAAAGGGTAGGCATAGAGGGACGTGGGGTGTCTGTACATCGTCGCCAAAGAGACAGGGTGTACGGGCTGGAAAGTTTTCCCCTTGATGTGCGATCCTGTTTTTGATGCGACTTCCCGGGATCTCCCCATCATCGTAAAAGGCCAACACGTGCGAAACTAAAATGAGTCGAATCCGATGGGATGGTTCTCTTTAAGAGTCCCCAAGACAGCCGGGCGTGGTGGCGCACGCTTGTAATCCCAGGACTTGGGAGGTTGAGACAGGAGGATCGCAGGTTCGCAGCCAGCCTCAGCTACTTAGTGAGGCCCTCCGCAACTTAGCGAGACCCTGTTTCAAAATAAAGAATAAAAAATAGGGCTGGGGGTGTAGCTCGGAGGTAGAATGTCTCTGGGTTCAATCCCCAGTACCACACACACACACACACACACACAAAAGAGTCCCCAAGACAAAGCAAGGGAGCTCAATAAAGTGTAGTGGGAACTTTCCCTCGTGGCCACTTGGGTTTCTCAGTTAATCTTTGTAAACTCTTCATGGGATACATTATCTAGTAACTTTTAAAAACTGTGTAAATACACGGTAGAAAGAAATTGGCCGTTTTCTCGACTCTTGTTAGAGCACAAGGAGAGTTGAGCACATTTTTATTTTTTAAAATGAAATTGCATATTTATTAGTAGCACGTTTTTATTTTTAGCAGACGGGAGCCGAGCTTTCTACTCATGTGTGTGTTTTAAAATGCTACTGTCACTTCATCAAAAACATTTCTGAGCTCTTCATTTGCTTTTCTTCCTTGGTAGAAATGATATTTGAGTTTGGCCCGGTTCCACAAGTAATCAGAGTAATAATTATAAAATTTTATGGCATACTAGAATTTCGAAAATCAGAAAGTGTGTTTTGTAGGCTGTATGTCATATTTTGACTTGGTAGCTTCATCTGGAAGAGGTAGTGGATGTATTGTTTTTTAACATTTGAAGATAATGGTGTGATTTCTATTTCAAAAAAAATATGCAGGTATGGGCTTATTTTGCCAAAGAAAACACAGCAGTTGCACCCTGTTTTGCAAAAACCATCAGTGTTTGGGAATGATTCTGATGATGATGATGAGGTAAGGGAACCTATGTTTTACTCCTACATTGTTGAAAATACAAATTTTTCAAAGTTGAACTTGAGTTTGATATCTCTGCTTTTGTTATTTGTCAATATGGTGTTTTCATTTGGAGTATAATGTACAGAATTATCAAAAAGAATGTTTAAAGGAAGAAGCTACACTGATTTTTTTTCCTTTATAGCCTAAGAGTTTTTTTTTTTCTTCCCCAAAGCTGAGAACTTGAGTTACTTTTATAGTTACACAAAATCTTTTCAGACAATTAAAATAGAAGTAACAAGCTGGACGTGTTGGTGTACATCTGTAATCCCAGTAGTTGGGAGGCTGAGACAGCAGGAGGATCAAGGTTAGAGGACAACCTCAGCAACATAGCTAGACTCTCAGCAATGTAGTGGCACCACTGTTTCAAAACAAAAAATAAAAAGGGCTGGGGGTGTAGCTTGGAGGTAGAATGCCCCAGCGATCATCCCCCAAAAGTAACAAGCTTGTTGCTGTAAAGATTGCTAGGATCCAGGTGCAGTGGTGCATGCCTGTAACCCCAGCCACTGGGGAGGCTGAGGCAGGAGGATCAAAAGTTCAAGGACAAGCTGGGCGTGGTAGCACACACTTGTAATCCCAGTACTTGGGAGTCTGAGACAGGAGGATCACAGTTTCACAGCCAACCTTAGCAACTTAGTGAGGCCCTCCTCAACTTAGTGAGACCTTGTTTCAAAATAAAGAATAAAAAATAGGGCTGATGGTGTAGCTCGGGGGTAAAATGCCCCTGGGTTCAATCCCCTGTTTTGCAAAAGAAAAAAAATAAAAGGAAAAGGCGGTGGGGTTGTAGCTCCAGTGGTAAAGCACTTCCTTTGCATGCTCAAAGTCCCAGGTTCAATTCCCTAGTACTGCCCCAAACAAAACGAAAAACCCCCTAGGAATGAGCTGTTTATATGCTACCAATTTCCTAGAAAGTTTTATTAGCAAAGTAGTTTCTAATTTATTAAACATGCTCTAGCATGACTGAATAATAGTTTTTTGGGCCTACTTTTGTAATTTCTTGAATGTCTGCCAAAGGTAATTGGCTCAGTTATAGTTATGGTAGTGAATAAAGTACTATGATAATAACATCTAATATGAAAATTTTCTGTTTTAACAGTCAAAATAATATTTCCCTGTGAAACTTAGTTTGTAGCAGAAACAACCACATGTTGTGTTTTTCTTTTCTTTTTGTGGTACTGGGGATTGAACCCAGGGGCATTCTACCTCTGAGCTATACCCCCAGCCCTGTTTTTTTATTTTGAAACAGGGTCTTACTAGGTTGCTGAGAGTCTTACTATGTTGCTGAGGCTGGCCTTGAACCTGCAATCCTGATCCTCCTGTCTCAACCTCCCAGTACTGGGACTACAGGCGTGCACCACCATGCCCGCCTTGTGCTTATCTTAATACTTGTGTGTGTGTGTGTGTGTGTGTAACTGGGGATGGAATCCAGGGGTATTCTACCTCCGAGCTATACTCCCAGCCCTATTTATTCTTCTTTTTTTTTTTGCAGTACTGGGGATTGAATGCAGGGGCGTTCTACCTCCACACTACACCCCCGGCCCTATTTTTTATACTTTATTTTGAAACTGGGTCTCACGAAGTTGCAGAGGGCCTCACTAAGGAGAGAGAGACAGAGAGAGAGAGAGAGAGAGAGAGAGAGAGAGAGCGAG
>PVJS01045023.1:0-16412 GCA_004027185.1 Glis glis
ATTGAACGCAGGGGCGTTCTACCTCCGCGCTACACCCCTGGCCCTATTTTTTATACTTTATTTTGAGACCGGGTCTCACGAAGTTGCGGAGGCCCTCACTAAGTAGAGAGAGAGAGAGAGAGAGAGAGGCAGGGAGAGAGAGAGAGAGAGAGGCAGGGAGGGAGAGAGAAAGAGAGAGAGCGCGCTGGGGCTGGCCGCGAACCCAGAGCCTCCTGTCTCCGCCTCCCAAAGTAGTGGGATTACAAGCGTGCGCCACCACGCCCGGCTCTTTTTTATTCTTGCCCTGCAATTTCACTGTGTTTTATCTTGGGTCAATTTTTTTTTATTCTATTCTGAATTGAATTTATTGTTTATTTATTTATTACCTTAATAATTCTGAGATTTGTTGTGTTTTCCTATTTCTAGAAAGTTGTCAGCCACTATTAGACCTTTGCTCTTTCCTTTTGAGATGTAGTTGTTTTATATATTAGGCCATCTGGATTGAGATATAATCCACAGCTGCAAACCATCAAGGCTTAAGTTTCTCAGACCGCCTCAGCAGCACATGCAGTGAGCTGTGGAGAGAATTCCTGCACACAGGATTGTCTCAAGGTCCTGATATCAGAAATGAGCCCAGGTGGACATTCCTCCTTCATAGTATGCTTGTCCTTGGTTTATGCTTCTGCCTTAGATAACAAGTTCTTTCTGTGCATCCTGAGTTTGGCATTAACAGATGCTTTGTTTAAACTTATCAATAAAAGAGGCTTCTGTAAGGAGACTTGTGGAAGTAGCAGAGAAGTAGTAGAGAAGGAGTTCTCTGCTTTTTCTCCAGCTGCCCCATAAATAAATAAACTAAATTTCATTTATGACCCTGAGTCTACATGTGAGGACAGGAATAAGCCTAAATATTTGTGGCTACTGAGAAGTGATCCATGAAAATCCACTGTCTTGTCAAATTTTATTCTTCCCTGTTATTTCCTAGGCTAAGAGTTAAAATGCTCTGACCACGGGCCAAATCTAGTCTACTGCCGTTTTGAAAATAAAGTCTTAGTGGAACATAACCAGGCTCATTGGTTTACACTGTCATCTTTGACTGCTTTTAAAACATTATAATAGCAGCATTGAATATTTTCAGCAGAGACTTTATGACCCAATACACCCAAAATATTTACAATGTGGTCTTCTATAGAAAAAATTTCCCCATCTCTAGCCTAAACCTCCGATTTGAAAAGTATCCTATCTCCCCCAATATATTTTCTTAGTCTTTAAATACTTCTTTAATAATTATCTCATTTTTGTCTACCTTTGTGTGTGTGTACGCGCGCGCGTGCGTGTGTGTATGGTGCTGGGGACTGAACCCAGGGGCATTCGCCCCCAGCCCTGTTTTATTTTTTGTTTTGAAACGGGTTCTCACGTAGTTGCTAAGGGCTTCACTAAGTTGCTGAGGCTGGCCTTGAACCTGTGAGCCTCCTCTCTCAGCCTCCCAAGTAGGGATTACTGGCATGTACCACCACACCTGGTTCTTTTTGTCTTTCTAAGTACATTTTTAAGTCATACTATTATTCTGTCTTCCAGTTCACAAATTCTCTCTTCAGCTGAATCTAATCTGATGTTTAAAGCAATTTCTAGTTTAACTATATTTTTATTTCTACCAATTTAATCTTTTTCAAATTTCACTTTTTAATGTTATATAACTTTATATTTACTATATGCTTTTACTTCCTTGAAGATATTAAAGATATAAAACATATATTTCAGGTCTGATATTTCCAATGTCCCCAGTTTTTCCCTTTGTTGTTTCTCTTGATTTGTGCTAGTCATATTTATTTTCTTAGATTGGGTGATTTATTTTTGTTTGTGAGCTCATTTTCCTTGGAAACATTTTTTTCTAGCATGAGGCTTAGGTTTAAAATGTATTCTTCCAGAAAGTGATTGCATTTCGTCTGTGAAGCACCCGCTATTCTATCATCTTGAAACCACTGTAAACTCAAATATTGCCTTTTTTGGAGGCAGCATAAGCCTATATTATATTATGTTGAGGTATTTTGAAAGCAGACATTTTCTTTGTCCTGCCCTTCCCAGAGTGAAGAGTGAGCAATTATCTTCATTAACTCTCTGAGATGTGCATTTGTCTTAATACTAATTTAACTTCCTGCTTTAATCTATGTCTCAACTCAGTCCTCCACCCCGCTTTGTCCCTAGGCTTCTTGTTCCTTTGTGTATGACCATCAGAGCCCCCAAGTACTGGGATTACAGGCATGTGCCACCATGCCTGGCTTTCTTCTTATTTTTAAATGAGGAAATTAGGATAGGAAGAGGTTAAATAAGGTAAGGTAAACAGGTCATTGTAAGAATCTAGGATTAAAACCCTTGAAGCCTGACTGCAGAGCCAACATCCTTAGCTAGCATGTAACAGTGTGACATGATCATCTTCCTGTTAGACTGTTCTTTGACAAGGGAACAAAGGCAATTTAATGGATAAAGAAGAATAGTTTTAACATCAGGATATCCACAAACAAGAAAATGAATCGAGACACACATCTTTTACCTTTATAAAAATTACCTCTCCGGGCGTGGTGGCGCACGCTTGTAATCCCAGTACTTTGGGAGGCGGAGACCGGAGGATCCGGGTTCGTGGCCAGCCTCAGCTCTCTCTCTCTCGCTCTACTTAGTGAGGGCCTCCGCAACTTCGTGAGACCCGGTTTCAAAATAAAGTGTAAAAAATAGGGCCGGGGGTGTAGCGCAGAGGTAGAACGCCCATTGGTTCAATCCCCAATACCGCAAAAAAAAAAAAATTACCTCAATGGATATTAGTCCTAAATGTAAAACCCAAAAGTATAAAAATTATAGATGATAACACAGGAGAAAATATTTTAATCATTTAATACATAATTTTAAAAGATTAAAATCATTTAAGATACAGCACTAAACCAGGAGTGGTGGCACATGCCTGTAATCCCAGTTATTTGGGAGGCTGAGACAGGAGGATCACAGGTTGGAGGCCAGCCTCAGCAACATAGCAAGACCCTTAACAACATAGCAAGACCCTGCTTCAAAATAAAAAGGTCTGGAGGTATATCTCAGAGGTAGAACACCACTGGGTTCAATGCCCGGTACCACACACACATACACACAACAACAACAAAATATACAACACTAAAAACAAGTATCATAAAAGCAAAACCAGTAAGTTGGACTTCATTGTTATTCAGAACTTATCTGTGAAAGATACTATCAAAAGAATGAAAAGATAAGTCACCAATTGTGAGAAAACATGCAAAAATACCTATCTAATCAAGGGTTCACATCTGAAATATAGAAAGAACATTTAAAATTCAACAATAAGAAAATATGATTTTAAAATGGATGAAAGATCTAACTAGACACCTCACCAAAGAAGATACACAGATGGCAAATAAGCACCTGAAATGCAAATTAAGGCAGCAATAAGATACCATTACATACCTAACTGAAGGGCTAAAGTAATACACCGACAAAAACAAGTGCACAAAGATGTGAAAAACCAGGAACTCATTAGATGCGGAGGAAACACACAATGGGACAGCCCCTTTCAAACAGTTTCCAAAGTGAAAGAAGACATAAGAAACAATGTTCTTTGTAAGATAGACTTTGAAAACATAGACTTATCATATAACCAGGCAGTCACGCACTTACGTATTTACTCAAAAGAGTTGCAACTTAGGTCCACAGAAAAACCTGCACATAAAAGTTTATAGAGGCTTTTCCAAAAGTATCAAAATTTGGAAAGAACCAAGATGCGCTTTATTAGGTGAGTGGATGAACAAACCACAGTATATCTACATAATGAAATATTCAGAGATAAAGTGAAATCAACTGTCAACCCACGAAAAGACATGGGGAAACCTAAGTGCGTATTGCTGAGTGAAGGAAGACAGTCTGATTCCAACTATATGACATTCTGTAATAGGTAAAACTAGGGGGGAGCTAAAAAAAAAAAAACAGTGGTTTTGAAGTGGGAGAGATGAGTGTGTGCAGCACAGGGGATTTTTATGTCAGTGAAACAATTCTGTGTTATACTGTAGTAGCAGATACATTAACCTATGCAATTGTCAAAACCCATAGACCTGCACAACACAAGGGGTAAATCACAATATAACCATGGACATTAGTAATTATGTATCAATATTGGTTCATCGGTTTTAGCAAATAGACCACACTAATTCAAGATGCTAATTATAGGGAAGATTATTTGCAGAAGGAGGGGAGTATATATAACTCTCTACTTTCTGTGCATTTTTTCGCTAAACCTAAAAAAAGAAAGTCTGTTAAAACATTTCTCACAGATCTTCCTTAAAAAGAAATACAAAGTATTTCAGTCTAAAAGGAATTGACACCAACAGAAATTTGAATTCAAAGGAGGAAATGAAAAGTTCTGAATATAAAACTGTTTAAAAATACTATTCTTTTTTCTTAACTTCTATGAAAGTCATGAAATTATATAAAGCAGTAATTTAGCATTGCACTGTTGGGTTTCTAACACAAAAATACATATATAATTTATATATATGAAATAACAGCACAATGGAGGGAAAAAATAAAGCAACATTGGATCAAAATTGGAATTAAATCAATATTAACCTGAAGTACATTGTATTACACTCAAACTTCAGAGCAGGCTCTAAGAAAATAACTAAAAATAAAGTTTAAAAATAATAAAGGGCTAGGTGTGGTAGCACACACTTGTAATTCCAGTACTTGGGAGGCTGAGACCAGAGGATCTATGTTGGTAGCCAGCCTCAGCTATTTAGTGAGGCCTTCCATAACTTAGTGAGACACTGTTTCAAAATAAAGAATAAAAAATAGGGCTGGGGTGTAGTTCGGAGGTAGAATGCTCCTGGGTTCAATCCCTAGTACTGCAAAAAATATATAAATAAATAAAGGAATTAGTAATGGCACAGTAACACTTCTAACACACAGAGAAGACCATAATAAAGGAAAATAGGAAAGAACAAAGGACATGAAACATTTAGAAAACAAATAATTGTCAAAACTCCTGTTGATATATCAAGATATAAAACTGATGAATATATATGCATCTTATATCAAACCCCAAAATACATGAAGCAAAAACTGGCAGATTAAAAGAAAAATAGACCACTCAACAATTATAGTGGCAAATTTCAAAATGAATTGTAGTAGCAAATTTCATCGAGGAAAAGCAGATTGCCTAAAAGGACGGCGATTGATTATGCCTATTATCTCAGCAGTGGGAGCCACATACAGTGGAATAATACCTTTAGTGATCTGAGGAGAAATACCCATCATGTCCACCCCCTGCATCTAAGAATGAGAATCAAAGGAAAACCTTTTTATTTCAAAATAATAACTGGCAGCATATTCTTCAACAGGAACTCAGTAAAAGGAAATAGTTTATATATCTCAATGATAATTTGAGAGAGTATTAAGTATTTGCCTATTTTATTGTGCAGGTATATTTCCATAATTTTTAAAAGTAAACTGTTTATATAATAGCAACATATAAAACTACAACTTGAAAATGATATTTTCAGTAGTACAATTACTATAGGTTATCTAAAAATATGTTACAAAAGTACACAATTTGTATATTATAAAACATGATTAGACAATGTTAAGGCTTAAATAAACATGGAATAAAATTAAAACAAGTCACTCTAAGATTGTTAACAAACTAATGAACTGACATTGATGTTTAACTTGAGGAATTTAAAGAAAAAAGCCAAGGGAGAACTAAATCTTGGACCTACTAGCTAATGGTAATGAGATGGTTATTGAAATAATATTTTCTGGAATCCTTTATTCTTAAGAAAGGGAAAAAGAAACCATGAATTATCTTTAGAATTTTTAAAGACAAACATTTGTGTTTAAACCCAGTATAAACACAAAAGTGTAGAATATATCTTTCCAAATTTACAGAGGAAAAAATTACAAGAAAGGGAAGAAAACGTCTAAAAGATAAAAAAAAGTCAAATAAAAAGGACAAAATATGAGACTGGAAATAAATCAAAATGTATCCATAATCACAAGCAATGTAAATAAACTATTAATATAAGTCATTACATTAACAGTTTAAAGGAAAAAAACTATATGATAATCCCAAAAGATTGAGAACCAAAAGAAAAATTTATGATAAAGTTCAGCAATCATTTATGATCAAAACTTTTTAGCAACTAGCAATTAAATAATATACACTTAAGCTGGAAGAAGAATATCTACAAAAAACTAGAGCAAATATTATAATCAGTGGTAAAATATTAATTCTCTAGGTTTAAGAACAAGACCCAACTGCTTCCTATCACCATTTCTTTCCAATGTTGATAATAGCCATCACAAGACAAGAAAAAGGAGAAGACAATAGAGAGGAAAAATAAAAATACCATTACTGATTACCTATATACAAAATCCAAGTGAATCCATGTATTATTCAAGTTAATAAGGCAGCTTAGTAAAATTTTTGCATGTAAGATCAGGTTGTGGAGTTAAGTTTCAATACCAAGTATAGGCACGCATGTACAGAAACTAGAATTCTCATACTTTGTTGTCTGAAGAAAGAGTAAAATTTTACAACCCATCTGGCAAATTATTTGCCAGTATCAGGCTAAATTCATAAACACCCTCTAACTCAGCAATTTTCTATGTACATAATCAGTGTAAATAAGTCTTATGACCCTTAAAAGATATACAAGAATGTTCATAGAAGCTTTATAATACAGAAATCAAAAACAGAACAAACACATTATAATGTCATAGGAAAGAATATTTACATATTAATGAACACCTGCAATGACATGGATGAATCTTATAGATGTAATACAGAACACAAATGAACACAGAAGGCAGAGATGAAAGACGTATTGTATGATGCCATTCATTGATAGAGATCAGAGTATTGACTCAGAAGGTTCACAAAGAGCCTTCTGAGAAGCAAGACATTCTATATTGTGGTCTAAGTGGTAGTTACGTAGATATATAATTACATAGTTACGTATACATATAAATATATATAAATTAACCTCATTTTTTGTTTTTAAAAATTCAGACAATTCAAAATCTCCTGTTTTGTTTTAGTGTTTTAGTCTATTTTAATAAACTTTGTGGAGTCTAAACTTGCAAATAATGAATTGACCAATTTTAACTATACAGTTTCACCAGTTTTGATAAATACATGAATGTTTTTAAACATCATTATAATATTGAACATTTCTACTATCCCCAGTATGCCCTTTTGTAACCAATCGCCTTCATTCATCATGGTTCAAAATAAATGGAGTCATAAAGTAGGCAGTCTTTGGTGTCTGATTTTTTTTTTTTTTTACTTGTGACAACACTTGACATCTATCCATGTTGTTTTGCTTATAAGGAATATATTTTGTCTTATTTCTGAATAGCACTTATGGATATTACTTTTATCCTTTCAGTAACTGATGGCTGAGTTGCAGTTTGGAGCTTTTATGAACATAGCTATGATGAGCATCTGGGTACATCTACATGTAGCCATAGGTACTAATTTCTTTTGAGTAAAAACCTAGGAATGGAATTGCTGGGTCATAATGTAATTAATTGTTCATTGAATTTTATAAAAAAAAAAAAAAACTTGCAGCCGGACATGGTGGTGCACGCTTGTAGTCCCAGTACTTGGGAGGCTGAGACCGGAGGATCTGGGTTCACAGCCAGCCTCAGCAACTTAGTGAGGCCCTCTGCAACTTAGTGAGACCCTGTTTCAAAATAAAGAATAAAAAATAGGGCTGGGGGTGTAGCTCAGAAGTAAAATGCCCCTGGGTTCAATCCCCAGTACCACAAAAAAAACTTGCTAAACTGTTTTCCAAGGTCATTGTATCTTTTGTGTGTGTGTGTGTGTGTGTGTGTGTGTGTGTGTGTTACTGGAGATTGAACTCAGAGACATTCTGCCTCTGAACTATTTTCAGCCCCATTTTATTCTTTATTTTGATACAGGGTCTCACTCAGTTGTGGAGGGCATTACTAAATTGCTGAGGCTGGCCTTGATCCTGCAATTCTCCTGTCTCAGCCTCCCAAGTACTGGGATTAGAGACGTGAGCCACCACACCGGGCTCGTACCACTTTGAATTTCCAACAGCAGTATGTGAGAATGCCACCTGTTCCACATTCCCACCAATACTTGTTAGTGTCAGTGTTACTAATTTCAGTCATTCCAGTGGGACTTTTAATTTGCATTTCCTTAATGAACTATGATGCTGAGTGTCTTCTCATGTGCTTATTTGCATTTTATAAGTCTTTTTTAATGAACTAAATTGCCAAATACTTTACCCACTTCTAATCAGTTTGTCTTCTTATTAACTTGTAAGAATTCTTTAAATATTATAGATACAAGTCCATTATTAGATATATGTTTTGGAAAATATGCTTCAGTCTGTGTCTTACATTGAGTGTGGCTTTTGAAGTGTAAGCATTTTTTATTTTAACCAAGTGTAATTTAACAATTTATTTTATAATTTCTTCTTTTATGATGTATTAGTCAGCATTTTCACAGCTATAACCCAAAGACCTGACCAAATAACTTAGAGGAAGATTTATTTACTCACAGTTTTCCTTGGAGATATTGGGGTTCAGCCATGTGAGGCCGGGGACCACGGATCTAAGGGCATGGCGGCAGCAGGAAGTGGAGAAAGGGAGAGCGCAAGGCTTTGCTCTCACATTACGAAGGCCAGAAGCAAGAGAAAGGAAGGGATGGGAGGAGGAACCGTATATAACCCCCAGGGTTATATACAGCCACACCCTACCAGCCTGGGCCACCACCCAGATAAATCCGTTCCAGCGGATTCATCCACCGCTGAGATTACAACCAAGCCCCGCTGCCAACACTGCCACCCTGTTTCCGTGAGTGCTAGGGGACACCCCAAATCCAAACCATTACATATGGTTCATATTTTTGTGTTCTAAGAAACCTTGGTTTAACTTAAGATCACAACATTTCTATGTTTTCTCCTAGAAATTTCAGCTTTAGATTTTACATTTTGATCTATACTCCAATTTGAGTAGATATTTGTGTTTGGTATGGGATAAGGACTGAGGCTCGTGTTTTTCCCATGAATACCCAACTTTTCTAGTGTGATTTATCTAACAGCATCCTTTGCCCCATTAAGTTTCCTTGATGTCCTTTTTCAACACCACACCAAAAAAACCAAACCAAACAAAAATCAGTTGTCCATAGATGTGTGGACCAACATCTGGAATTTCTACTGTGTTCCATTGGTTTAGATGTCTATTCTTATTCTATATGCATTTTCTTATGATAGGTATCAAGACATGGCTATCAATTAAGGCTTGAAATACCGTGGAGAGTAGGACCTCTACATTTTCTCTTCCTTTTCAAAATTGTTTTGGCTACATTTTACATTTATGTTTGCAGGTCAGAATCAGCTTGCCAGTTTCTACAAAGAAGATAGATGGGACTATAATTGGTATTACAATGAATCTACTGGTGAATTGGGGAAAAATTGAAAGCAAAACAATAGCTAGATAGAACATGATATGTCTCTCCATTTACATCTTCCTTAATTTCCCTCAACAAAGTTTTGAAGCTTCTGCTTTACAAGTCATGCACATCTCTTATTAAATTTACCTCTAAGTTTCTCACATTTTTGGTACTATTATGAATGTCAATTTGGGATTTTAATGTCCAATTATTAAAATATAGAAAGGAAACTAATTTTGTATATTTACCTCATCTCCTATGAATTTGCTAAGCATACTTAGTCTAGTTGCTTTATTATAGATCTTTTAGATTTTTCTACATGGACAATCATATCATCTGTGAATGAAGATAGTTTTGCATTTTCATTTCTAATTATATTGCATTTTATTTCTTTTTTCTTGCATTATTGTATTGGCTAATACCATCAGTAAAATCTTGGTAGAACACACATCTTGTTTTTTCCTTGCCTGAAAACAGTCTTTACCATTAAGATGGTGGATATAAACCGACTGTGGTGGCTCACGCCTGTAATCCCAGTACTTGGGAAGTTAAGGCCAACCTCAGAAACTTAGCAAGACCCTTAGGAACTTAGTGAGACCCTGTTTCAAAACAAAAAAATAAAAAGGACTGAGGGTATAGCTCAGAGGTAGAATGTCCCTGAGTTCAATCTTGATTCCCAAAATGAGAGAGAGAGAAAAAAGGAGGAGGAGGAGGAGGAGAAGGAGGAGGAGGAAGTGGAAGAGAGAAAAAGATAACTGTAAGGGAGGTTTTTTTTTTAACATGTTTCCAGGGTATTGTGTGATGTTTTGATAGATGTACAACGTATGTAATGATCAAATCAGGGTAATTAGTATTTGCGTCTCCTTAACTATTTATCATTTCTTTGTGTTGGGAACCTTTGAACTCCTCAGTTCTAGTTATTTATAAGATATAAATAGTTGTAAAGTGTAGTCACGCTACTGTGCTGGAGAACACTGGAACTTACTGCTCCTAACTCTGTCGGTTCCAGTCCTCTGCCCTCCCTCTCCCCTTCCTAGCTTCCAATGACCACTATTCTAGTTCTCCTTCCGTGAAACACTTTGAGCTTCCACTTTATGTCACTTAACGTGATGTCCTCCAGCTCTATCCATGTTACCTCAAATGACAGGATTTCATTCTTTTATATGGAAATTCTGGCTTCATAGAATGAGTCAGAAAATGTCCCCTCTGCTTCTGTTTTTTTGAAGAATGTAGATAGGATTTGTATCATGTTTTCCTTAAATGTTTGTTGTAATTAACCAATAAAGCCATCTCAATCTAGATTTTCATTTTAGTAAATTCATTTTATGTGTATATAAAATTAGTAATTAACATACATATTATATACATATATATTTCCAGGGTACTAATTCAATATATATATATATTTATATGTGTGTGTGTATATATATATTTCCAGGTGCTCTGTGTGTGTGTGTGTGTGTGTGTGTGTGTGTGTGTGTATATTTCCAGGGTGCTCTGTGTGTGTGTGTATGTGTGTATGTGTGTATGATTGAACCCACACACTGGGGATCAAACCCAGGAGCATTCTACCTCTGAGCTACACCCCCATTCCTATTTTATCTTTTATTTTGAAACAGGGTCTCACTGAATTGCTGAGGGCCTCATTAAATTGCTGAGGTTGGCCTCAAACCTGTGATCCTCCACTCTAAACCTCCCAAGTACTGCAATTACAGGTATATGCCACCACACCCAGCTTAATTCAATTTATTTTACAGATAAGGGATATTACCTATACCTTCTCGAGTGAGTTCTGGTAGTTTATATCTTTAGAACAATTTGTAGATTTTATCTAGGTTGTTGAATGTATTGATATAAAGTCATTCATAGTTTCTTCCTTGGGTGATACGTTCTTTCATTTCTGATAGTGGTAATCTGTGTGATTATCTTTTTTCTCAGTTAGGTTGGCTTAAGTCTTGTATATTTTACTGATCCTTTTGTAGGACTAGCTTTAGGTTATATTGATTTTTTCTGTCGCTTTCTCTTATCTATTTCATTGATTTCTGCTCTTTATTACTGTTCACATTATATTTACTCATTGATTTGAGATCTTAGTGTTTTTTAACATAAACACTTACAGTGTAAGCCTGGGTAATATTACAGGATACTAGAACTTTCCCTGTAGATGTGCTTTAGCAAGAGCACCTTAGTGTTTATACAATGTATTTATTTTCATTCAGCTCAAAATATTTAATAATTTTCCTTGTTTTTCCTTTGCCTGTGGGTCATTTAGATGTTTGTTTGCTTAACTTCCAAATGGTGGGAAATTTTTCAAATATCGTTTTGTTACCAATTCCTAATATAATTCTGTTGCTATAGCCGGGCGTGGTGGTGCACGCTTGTAATCCCAGTACTTTGGGAGGCGGAGACGGGAGGATCCGGGTTTGTGGCCAGCCTCAGCTCTCTCTCTCTCTCTCTCCCTCTCTCTCTCTCTCTTTCTCTCTCTCTCTCTCTCCTTAGTGAGGCCCTCCACAACTTCGTGAGACCCGGTTTCAAAATAAAGCATAAAAAATAGGGCCAGGGGTGTAGCGCAGAGGTAGAACGCCCCTGGGTTCAATCCCTGGTACCACAAAAAATAGTAATAATAATTCTGTTGCTATCAGAGAACATTCTCCACATATCTTCGTATCTCGTGCAGCACCTCGTGCCATTTTGCCCTGCAAGTTATACCTGTCTTCCCGACTCAAAGCGGCTGCTGAGCCCTGTTTGGCTGTATCCTCCATGCACTCTGACCTAGAAATTCCCTCCAGGTAGTAACCCCGGACAGTCCTGGCTTACTCACTTGTTTTCATTCTCTCAGCAACCATGGTGCACTGCCGCGCACTGCACAATGTCCGCAAACCACTGTTTCATATATTTTGTCTGTTTTCCTAGTTGTTTAAAGAGGAAGAGGAAGTTGGTCCCTTTTACTCCACGTTGGCAAACACGAGGGAGAACAATTTAAAGTCAGTTTTGTTTCCTCATACAGCAACAACCAGAAAATGTGACATTAAAATAGATGCAATTTTCTGTAGCAGAAACAATACAAGAATCCAGGCTTGGGGCTGCACATCTGTAGTCCCAGAGGTTCAAGGCCAGTTCCCGCAACTTAGCGAGACACTTAGTAACTTAGCAAGACCCTGTTTCAAAAAAAAAAAAAGATAAAAAGGGCTGGGGTGTAACTCAGAAGTAGAATGTCCCTGGGGGAGGGAAGGAGGGAGGGAGGGAGGGAGGGAGGGAGGGAAGGAAGGAAGGAAGGAAGGAAGGAAGGAAGGAAGGGGAAAGAAAGAAGGAAGGAAGGAAGGGGAAAGAAAGAAGGAAGGAAGGGGAAGGAAGGAAGGAAGGAAGGAAGGGAGGAAGGGAGGGGAAGGGAAGGAAGGAAGGAAGGGGAAAGAAAGAAAAGAAAGAAAGAAAGAAAGAAAGAAAGAATGAATGGAAGGAAGGAAGGAAGAAAGAAGAAAGAATACAAGATACCTAGGAATATATTTAACAAAAGATGTAAAATTTATGGAATGGAATATTATAAAATATAATAAAACACATTATCTAATACCAAGAAATGAAGAAAAATGTGACATTAATGGATAGGAAAACTCAATAATATAAATTCATATGCAGATGTGGTGAAATATCAAAATTTTAGTAGTTTTTGTTTTCCAAGAAACTTAATATGTTTATAAAACTTGTGTATTAAGAACAGAAGACTAAGAATACCCAAGATGCTCCTAAATAAGACACATTGCCCCACCAGATACCATGATTTATAATAAGAGTATGGTTTGCATTGTAGCTAATCGTACAATCTCTGTGGGTCATTGAGTTCCTAATATGGTCTAGCTACTACTTATAATCTGTTTCTCTAAACACAGATTTCTCATCTATATAATAATAGTGCCCACTTCACATAAGGATGAGGAATAAATGAGTTAACCTGTGAAAAGTGCTTGGAACAGTGGCTATTTTATCATTATTCACCTCTAGTTGTTGATGATTACTTCTAAACATTAAGACAAGACAGCACAGTGCACAGATAAATAAGACATATTAGAGAACCCAGAAAAGATTTGCACAAAAATGGGAACTAATAAATGACAAAGCTGGGTGTGGTGGCACATGCCTGTAATCCCACTACTTGGGAGGCTGAGGCAGGAGGATCACAAGTTTGAGGCCAGCCTCAGAAACTTAGACCCAGTTTCAAAAAATAGGGTTGAGAGTGTAGCTCAGAGATGGAACGCCCCGCATTTATCGTGTGGTATGACTGATCCATGTGGGAAAAAATGAATACAGACCCTTTCCTCACTCTAAAAGCGAGCCAAATGTTCATCAGCCATAGGATGTAATATGTTAATTCATCGTAATATATCCGTGCTATGGACGCATGTACAAAGTGAAAATGAGTGAATTACAGTATGTCGGATACAGATATACATGAATCTCAAAAACCAAAAGCAAGTCACAGTAGAATAAAAATAGCTTCTTTCATTTGATGACATTTATATAAAGTTTTTAAAAAACAAAAGCTAAGCCAAGTGTGATGGCACACGCCTATAATACCAGTACTTGGGAGGCTGAGATGAGAATCACAGGTTTGAGGCCAGCCTTAGCAATTTAGTGAGACCCTCAGCAACTTAGCAAGACCACGTTTCAAAATAAAAAATAAAATAGGGCCAGGGGTGTAGGTCAGAGGTAGAATGCCCTTGGGTTAAATACCAATTATAAAACAAAATATAACAAAGCGAAATCTAAAATATATACATACACATTTGTAAAATTATGAAAGAAAACAAGAGAATTGTTAAACTAAATCTAGGGACATTGTTACATAAGGGTTCCAGCCAGGATCACATAATCGACTGGACGCACTGTAAGGGTCTTAAAGGCTTCAGAAGGCACTGCGTTATTCCTAAAGTCTGGCAATGTGTTCATGTGTGTCCTTTGTATTGCTTTATAGTTACAGTTTAGTATATATCCTTTTGGGATTTGCCATATTTTCAAAATTTTTAAGTATTATCTGAGGAATTCCAAAAAATCGGAATGATTATTTGTAGTCTTATCGAGAAGTTTCTGTAAGTATTATAGTTGATATTTTAAAATTTAATACTGTGAAATAAACTTACTGTCACCTAAAAATAATTTTCTAAGTTATAAATATCCCATGAAGATCCTTTCCAGAAAGCAGGCTTTCAGTGGGTTAGAATTAGAGGTCTCCGAGGACATAAAAAGAGATGTCCAGGAAGTATAAAAGAGTAAAGGGAGTTGACTGTGAAATGATATCAAAATATAATGGGAAATAAACTTATATTTCATAGTATTTGAAGTTGCCCATAGTGAATAATTTTTATCTGTGAATTCTTTGTAAGGAATAAAAGAATGTATTATCTGAATCATCTACCTTAGAGAGCACAAGATATCTCAAAAGACACCTTACGGCCCTCATCTGGTTTAGTAAATTAGAAATGTCTGAAAGGCAGAATACCAAACCTCCCTTTGAGATATGCACTGCTCTGTTTCTACATAAATACTTACGTTACCGTGCTTGAAAACATGGGTCTGCAGAGGTACGAGGGCTGGACACGCTTCTCTCCCACTGCGAAACTAATTCTTCTTTTCAAGTATTCTAAAGAGGATTCAGGCACTGGTGGGAGTTTCTTTTCCTTCCTAAAAGCAAGTGCAGAGCACTCCGTGGATCTTTAGATACTTATTTAGGGAAAATGTAACAGTCCAGTTCAGGAACTTCTAGAATATATATCTGTTCTAGTCCCTACTTTATTTAATTTATTAATTAATTAATTTATTTATTTTGCGGTACTGGGGATTGAACCCAGGGGCATTCTATCTCCAAACTACCCCCAGCCCAATTTTTCATCCTTTATTTTGAAACAGGGTCTCACTAAGTTGCAGAGGACCTCACTAAGTAGCTGAGGCTGGCCATGAACCCGGATTCTCTGGTCTCAGCCTCCCAAGTACTGGGATTACAAGTGTGCGCCACCACACCCGGCTTAGTCCCTACTTTAATTTTTGTTGTATATAAACCCAGAAATGGGATTGATGACTATATGATAGTTCTATGTCTAAGTCCCTGAGGATCCACCATACTGTTTTTTACAGTGACCAACCATTTTACATTTGCACCAACAGTACACAAGAGTTTAAATTTTTCCATATCCTTGCCAATGCTTGTTATTTTCTGGGTTTTTTTTTCCATAATATCAATGCTAGTTAGTCTGAAGTGGTAGCACATTCTGATTCTGAGTTGTATTTACCAAATACTGAGTTATATTGAGCTCCTTTCACATGCTCATGGTCCTTGAATAATTTTTAAAGCTGTGCAATCTCTTATTCCAAGAAAAGAGCCATTTCTTAATTTCACTCAGTGTGTGTTTGGTTTCAAGTATTTATAAAATTTATGTGGTTTGAATAAGAGAAAGAGGAAATGTAATTTTTAAACACATTTTAAAACGTTTGTATTGACTTTGTTGATGGATCTCATGATTTTCAGAATGTTTAATGATGTACTTTCTCCTTACTCTCCCTCATCAAAAGTTAATTAAACATACGGAATTTCCTCAGAAGCTTAGCTCATTCTTAGTTTTATTCAGTTTTGCTCCTTCATGTCATGATTTATCCTACCCCACCACCACCACTACCATTAAATTAGAGTAATTTAAAACTTATGGAGGCCGGGTGTGGTGGCACACGCTTGTAATCCCAGTACTTTGGGAGGTGGAGACCGTAGGATCTGGGTTCGCGGCCAGCCTCAGCTCTCTCTCTCTCTCTCTCTCTCTCTCTCTCTCCCTCCCCCTCTCTCCCTCTCTCCCTCCCTCCCTCCCTCCCTCCCTTCCTCCCTTCCTCCCTTCCTCTCTCTACTTAGTGAGGCCCTCCGCAACTTCATGAAACCTGATTTCAAAATAGAGTATGAAAAATAGGGCCGGGGGTGTAG